>JAJIYU010003172.1:0-27587 GCA_030144865.1 Tinospora cordifolia | reverse complement strand
GATCTTTGTCAACTTTGGTGTTAAAGAAAATTCAACCACCATTAGTATTCCCTGAGGACGATACCCGGACTTTCCGGATATTACTACAAGCGATCTCGTATACTTGCGGGTCCGCTAACAACTATCATAGTAGGGTATAAAGGCTTATTTTATTAAATTTTGAAGCTGTTATGGATTTGAATAAGTTAATTTAATTCTTGGAGATGCAAAGAACATGTTGAATTAATTGAAAAGCTCTAAAATAGGAAATAAGGCATTTTGGAACGTATGACTATGAGATTTGATTTCTAAAATCCTGAAATTACTTAGAAATATTTCTTTGTGATTATCAATATTCTATTTTGATATGGATGTGGATGAATGATAGAAAAATATCGAAGTTTAGGGGGTTGTAGAGATTCAGAGATTGAAAATCTAATTTATTTAATACTTAGATGTGAATATTGGAATGTTGGAATAACCTTGTTTAGCTAGAAATAATTATTTAATAGCTATGAAAGTTCTTGAATGTCTTATTAGCTGAAAATTATTTTGAAAAGGAAGTAGGAACCTAGAAAGAATTACTATAAGGATTTTCATTGCAGATTTATATTTTGGGAACGAACCCTAACAACAAATGGAGGCGAAGGAAATCCAAGAAAATTTCAGGTGGGCAGGATTTCCTTGCTCACTTGTACAATTTTGATTTTAATTTGAAATATGATTGCTTGGTAGTTTCAGGATCTATTATATGCATGTTGTGGTATTGTTGGCATGATTGAATTGAATGAAGATACTTGGTGCCAGATTAATCATTTTTAATGCATTTTATGGATTTCATCTCCATTTTCCACATTTTTATGAATACTACCATTGTGTATTGTTGTATGGCATGACTTGATTGATTGAGAACTTAAAAGAAGATAAATGATTTTAAGAATACAATTGCCGATGTGATGCATATAGCCATTGAGCGCATTGTGGTCTCCCTGCAGTAAACAGCTGGAAGCGCATCATAGGTAGCCTCGCTGTGACATTGTATTACCCAATTAAGAGTACTTGGAAATGAATAATGGTTGTTTAGCATTATTTGTTTTTGAGATAGTGGATTCTAAGGGTATGGTTGAGTTTAGCGTACCTGAATGCACCAACTATGGCTATGTAGTATACCTGAATGTTTGTGCATATTATTGATTGATGATTGATTTAAGGGCCCCAAGTATGGCTGTGCAGTGTACTTGAAACTTGACGCAACTAAAATTGATGTGTTTATTGTGTATGGCTGGGGAATTGTAGTGTATAACTAGTTGCGAGATACGACTAAGCCTAGTGTATCATGGCATTCTGGAACCACCGGGGAATTCCAGGAGATTATCTCTGTCAAACTTTGGTCACAACAAACCAATCTATTGTGTGAAATGACTAATGCTTTGAAAGTGCTTACATGTTTTGGGTTTGATTTTTATAATGCTTGTGATGTTTGGGAATGATCCATTGGACTATCGAGCTCACCCAAATTTTATTTTTCAAGTACCCACAGGAGAGATTTACACCGCTTTATACAAGTCACGAGGCATAACAAGAAAAAGCTCTAAGAGGTTGTTTTGATTTTATTTTGGCATTTATTTTGATGTAAATATTGAACTAGGCATGAACCTATTTGGTTTTAAGAGGTATTTTTACTTTTGAATTCCATGTTTTGGACTTGGAACAAGAATTGTCATACACTAACTATTTTAAATTGGACATCAATGTTTTAAAATTTGAGAATTGTTCCACTGTTTATTGTATTTGAATTAATTATTTCATGGATGCATATAGGTTTGCATACAAGTGGTAAAAAAGGAAAGAGAACTTGACGACTCAGGTTTTTGGGGGATGGTATCTCGATGTTCGATTTCGAGGAATCCCGACTTTAGGCCAGGGTGTCACAAAGTGGTATCAGAGCACAGTTGGTAGCTCTTTGAGAATGGATTCCAGTGGATATCACAGAGCTAGAGCTGCTATCAACCTCTTGGGAAAAACTAAAGCATGACCTGTAGAGCCCTAGATTAAAATGGATGCATGATGGAGTCATATTCGGATTATGAAGTAATGGCTATTTAGCATTATCTCATCCAGGTTATGAGGTAAAGGCTATTTAGCATTATCTCATTTGAACTATAAGGTAATAGATGTTTAGCGTTATCTCGTCCGGGCTTTGAGGTGATAGCTGTTTAGTGTTATCTCCAGAGTCACTCCAAGTATTACATGGTTTAGAAGTTATTGCATGTTTTCATGGAAAATGGTTTTCTCGAATTTGATTTTTCATTGAAAATGAATTTTCATTCGATTTGATTTTCGAATAATAGAAAATGGGCTTGAGTTCACAATTGCAGATGTGATGTAAGCATGGGTAGGTTTTTCCTGATAGTCTGATTTCTTCTTAGGGAAGATGCGCTTAAAGGTTGAGGCCCTACACTAGAAGGTGTGCGTCCCTGAAAGTTGATCACTACCAGGCATCCCTGAGGGTGAGGCCCTCCGCTAGGAGGTGTGTTGTCCCTGATGGTATGATCCTAACTCCAGGAAGATGTCCTTGAGGGTTAATCCCTATTCGGAGGTCTAAATTTGGGAACGGTGGTATCACATAAAAATGGGATTGAGTTGAGTGCCACACCATGGGTCTACGTAGAGATCGGGTGTTGTCATGAAGGCGCAGGGGGTCATAAAGAAATTAAAAGATTTTAGGGCATAGGTTAGAGACTGAAAATGTGTATGAACGCACACTTGTTTGGTCAAGACCCGAGTTTAGGAGGAGGTTGTATCTCTGGTCTCTATGTAGGATGTGGTGCATAGAGATTTGGGGGTATGGAGAATTCTTGAATTTAGAGATTGATGGACCATGTTTGGTGAGTGATTGATTTCTTTAGCTGAACTTGTATGCACTGTGTTGTACTGGGATGGGGCAATCCAACATGGTGGGTCTTGTGTTAGCTTTAGAGATCGAGACACTTGCGCCATTGTAATAGGCATAATAGAATTTTTAATGGAAGTCTGTGTAGAAGGGCGAGTGTGAATCTGACACATGGACCTGGAAGCAAGGGTGGAAGCTTGGGATTTCATTATGCTTGTGTGTATTGATTGTTTTATTTGTTTGTTACGTGATTGTTTGTACTATGTATAGTATAATTATTTTGAGTATTACCCAAAATCCTATACCCAAAAATAAATGAAACATTTTTGACTTAAAAGCATAAACCCCTAGACGATTGAAACACAACAAGAACTTAGAGACAATGCACATAGAGTCATATTAGCACAATAAACGCGAAGGGGTATAGGTGGGTAACAAGTAAGGGCCATTTTCACAAGTCACAATATCCAAATGCTGAGGAGAACGAAAGAGTGTTGAGATCTGGATTTCACATAAGAATAGGTCATTAACGATCTCTGATAAATGGAATTTGTATTTCATCATGATTAAAATTTTTGGGTAGTGAACCAAATGTTTGATTTTTAACTATTGCTAAGAGGAAAATAGCTCGAGATGAGAGTAGAGACATGCTAGAACCAAGAAGTGATAGTACCCCTATGCCAGGGGGATAAGTAGAGGCAGTGGTGACTCTAGAGATTATAGCAGAGATCTCACAGAGAAGAGGTCACTCTCAGGATTGCGAAGCAAGTGGTGAGAACCCCACAGCCAATAGTAACACCACAGCCGCCAGTACTATTACAGCCATAGACATAGCCACAGACTTCATCTCTACCACAGGCTCATTAGGAGGCTAGACTCCTCAAAACAGTGTCATAGACTAGGTTAGTTAGTTAAGGGAGTAACGATAGTTGTTGAGCAAATTTCAGAAGCCGTAACCCAACACATTTGAGGGAGATTGTAGCAAGAGCACATATGATAGAGTATGATGATTATAAGTGCCTACTTTAGCCCATTTGTGCCAGAACCTTAACTCAAAAGTTACACTTATTCACCACATAAACTGCCAAACTATATGTTGTATGAAAACGAAAATGCCGAACAGCTCAAATCCATCCCTCGTAAGAGCGTACATCGGATTGTTGGTAAGTCTTTGTGTTTCTTTTATTGAAATGTCATGGATGTCGCACATGATACTTGGGTTAGAATATCACAGTTCCTATATTTTATCATGCTAGAGTTTATGAACTTGTAGTTCTTCTCAGGGCTAACTCAGAAAGAAGGTTACATTCACAATTTTCAACTAAAAAATAGGACATACATTATTCCAAAATCACTAATGACAATTGAAGACGTGATACCTCAAGTTAAATGGTGGTGACCATTATGGAACACTAGGAAACAATTGAGCCGCATCAATTCAAAAACCCATGGA
Organism: Tinospora cordifolia; assembly: GCA_030144865.1. Taxonomy (NCBI): domain Eukaryota; kingdom Viridiplantae; phylum Streptophyta; class Magnoliopsida; order Ranunculales; family Menispermaceae; genus Tinospora; species Tinospora cordifolia. Next base: position 23,262 of record JAJIYU010003172.1, on the reverse strand, counting down.
ACTACTTAGCTACGTGAAAGACTTGAGAAAATATAAATTGATTCTTAGGAAATGGATTTGAAGGAGCAACAAACTCACATCCTTATGATTGCAAGATGATGAATCTAGTGTGGGTTGATAAATGCATCAGCTGTATTCATGAATCCAAGGAATAGAGTCTTCAGCTAGATCCTCTACGTAGGGTCAGAGTGGTGCACCAAAAGAAAAATGGTCCATTAGAAATTGTAGATCGACTGACAAGGTAGTTACCTCCTATCTATTTGATCTATAGACTTAGTGAGTAAATTAAAGGGGTGGTATATTCTAGAAATTGTGAGATATACCATTTGGTATTAACTTGATTCAAATTTCGAGGACAAAATTTTATTTAAGGGGGTAGGGTTTAATACCTAGAAATCTCATGAACCTGCACACGTCGCAATTAAAATAAAAATATAAAATAGTCAATCAAGAAATAAAATAAATGTTTTGATTACATATATGAGATGTAAACTTCGGATTAAACAAATATAAAATGAAAGTTAGGTTTGGGAGAAAAATAATAATAAGAATAATAATATATGTTGATACACGGCTCGCGAACAACATAGCAATGGAAAAGAAAAATATATGACATTCATGAAATATTAGTAATTGAAAGAAAAAATAAAAATGAAAATAATATGATGCTTGCATGGGGATGAAGATGCCAGAGGTGCAAAAAGGAAATAAATGAATTAAAATCATACTTTATTTAAATGTATGGATAACCTATGGTTTGGGAAATAGAAATAAAATATTAGTTGATTGAAATTTTGGTGGATTAAAATCAAATATTTGCATTGGCAAGGTCATCTCCAGTTCCATTGACACGCCATTGACAAGACCAATGCCAATATCCCACATTCAGCAATCATCACTTTGTTATGTCAGCAGGCTAGTGTCATGTGGCCATCGAGCAAGCCCACCTTCAGGATGAAAGATTAAATCTCCATCAAGATGTTCACTACAGCCCTGGTGAAGAGGAGGAGGACAGCTAGTACCCTTGCCACACTTGCTCCACTTGTAGCCACTAGTTCCAGTGCACCGTCTTCAAAGCATGAGAAGCTACTTCAAGGGATGGCACACTTGACGTGGTGCTTATTTAAGATTAGCTCCAAGCTAGCTCAGACTGACCTGCCTCCTAAGTTCATTGCACTCTCCTTGTCAGGTGGCCACAGAGCTCCAAAGCATTCTGTCGATGATGATAATGATGATGGTGATGACGACACAACTAGTAGTAATAATGACCTGGACCATATCACCAAGGTGGAGTTCTTTGGAGATGATGCATGAGTTCTCTTTTTATTTTTTTTCTAGGGATTTTGTTTCGTTACTGTCTTAATATTACTCTTGCACCTTAAAATTGTTTTTAAAGTTGCCACATTTACTTTTAATTGCCTACATTATTTGTGAACTACATACTAAGCATACTTGCTATCCTTTTGTTATTTGCATGTTTTCTAAGTGCAATTGTATGTATGAGTGCTTGTGCTTTAGTGCATTCTCCTCTATGTGCGTGTGCATCAAATTTAAGTTTTGCTCTTGAGGGCAAGGCATAGTTTAAGTTTGGGGGAGCGAGGAAAACAAGGTTAGGGGTCTGAACTATGAAATACAAAGGAATAGACAGAAGGGGATCAAACATTTAAAGAAAGAATCAAACAAAGAACAATGTTATCATTGCTACGAGTGTACATTTGAGTCCGAAATTAAATTCCATCATACTCATACCTAGAGCTAGCCCACGTTACAACCTAAGAAAGACCACTAATCCTGACTATAGTTTGACTTGAGTAGATGATAGATAAAAGAGAACATTGAGGGAGTTTGTTTACTTAGGTATTAGGAGGTGATTTCTATAAGTGGGATGGTGACTATAACTCACCTACACGGTCTAGGAGGGTTGAGTTAGAAGAGGGTAACGTTGAGAAAGAATGGAGGATGGCCTAAAATTCTAGACAAGCAGAATGAGCCTAGGGGCTTGTTAATGAATCATAGGCTATAGGAATGGAAAATCGAGGTCACAACGATGAGTGAAAGCTAACGTACTATGTATGGTATAGTATTTAAGTTCCAGAGTTTGAGTTAGTGTTTGGGGACAAACAATGGATTAAGATTGGGGGCATTTAGCATGTCTTTGCATGGGTGAAGTAGAAAATAAGACATATTTGTGTATAAATAGGTGCATGATCATTTATTTGAGCACTGCATGTTTATTTCTACATTTAGAGAATTTCCATATGATTTTTTTATTCATTTATACTTGTGATTTGATGCATGAGAAAGGTTCTTAATTGCTTGTGCAGATTAAGATCAACTAGAGATTGACACGCAGTAGAAAGGAGATAGAAAAAAGATCAAAGTGCAGAATATCCATTGATTACCATGATAGATGATCACACAACCGCGATAACCAGAGTGTTAAAATGAGGAAAATAAGTAGATACATTACCGTGACCCACTAATGTAGCAACCAGTAAAGGAACTACTACAAGGAAACACTACTGCAATAGCCTACCACAGTAACTAGAGGAATAATTCAACTTGCAGAAGGACTACTATGATAGCCTATCATTGTTGTGCAATTATTAATAGAACTCTTGATTTTTTAGAATTTTAAATGGTTGAGACTACCATCATGTGCTACTGCAGTAGTGCGATTAAAAATTTATTTGTAGGGCTTGCAACTCGTGTTTTACGGGTTTTGAGTGCTTTAGTATAAATAGAAAATAGAATTATAGTTAGTAGAGTTGGATTTTTTACGGCGAGCATGGAAGCAAAAAAATTGTGCTCCCAAAGAGTTTCATGGAGTTTCAGTTTGGATGCGACAGAAAACTGGCTTGTCAATGTAGAAAAAAATGCAGAGACATCAAGGTCGTCCGAGGGGCACTAGATATTGCACCCAAATTGACCCATGTTGACTGAATTTGACCAAAATTGATCATGTTGACCAATTTTCACTAAGTTTGACCAATTGACCAAATTTGACTACGTTATATTTGGGTTGACCTAGACCGATTAGGGATAGTGGAACTAAAGTTGATCCACATTGCTCAAGGGGATTGAAATTGTGTTTAAATAATGTAGATCCAATCGTGTACTACATGATTGGGCCGAGTGTCGACGGGACATCGATATTCAGGACTCGAGGTGAGTAGTTTAATTCAAGTGTTTACTTTAACTTGTATTCCTTGCATAAAGCATGTGTGAAATGACATGGGTTAAGTGGTTTCATGTGATTGAGAAACATTGAATTAGTTTTGAAATGTATAGATGTACACTAACAATGAGGCCATAGGCTCAAGGTCTAAGTGCAGCGTCAGGGTACATGATGTGATTAAGATTAGACTTGTGGTTCGAGCATGGGGTTAGGGCATATGATAAATGCGCCTAACTTCCGACCCACTCCAATGACGACACTTTAAAATCAAGCATAGGGCTAGGGTGTTCAAAGAATGCTCCTAGATCATGACCCACTTAAGTGGCCGGTACGACTGAGTTACGACTTGCTCGAGCGTAGACCATAGGGTTGGATTTAATTATTTGAAGCCTTAGCACATATACTATTTTTTTTACTAGCATGTGTTTAAAATATTCTTCTATAAATGTTACATTATTTATAACCACTTCTACTCTATGCTATGCTTTCAAGCATTGTTTCATCATTACTGTTCATGCATACATACACTATTTTTGGAAAGCTATTTATAGGTAACACGTTGATTTTACTACTCACAGATCCATGTTGAAATATTAGGCTCACTACTCTCCTGACATTTTAGGTTCCTCGGTGGGTAACAAAGGGAAAGGTGTGGTGATAGCATAGTCCCTTGGCAGTTTCTTTTCCTTTTCTTGGTCTTCTGTTAGAGGTTGGTCACTTTGTATATGTAAATATGGTCAACTATGTATTTTTGAAATGAGACCCTATGTAATATAAATGATGACACTCTATAATGTTTGCTTACTTTTGCACTTGAACCCTCAAAATGTTTTGATATCACTTGTTGTTGCAATTGGAAATACTTAATAGTAATTGGGAAAACTTGACTCGCTAGGTGGTTTTGTTGTGTTACTGTGCCCATTAGGCTACCCTTTGGCCTAGGGACGAGACCCCAACAATACAAATGTCATAAAACTATATATTTTCATTTATAATTCATCAATCCATACATGAAAATATGTGTCAAACCTGTCAACTTAATGTCAAAAAATAAGGGTCGTTACAAGATTTTAATAATCAGTACTATAACCTATAGACTAAAGAAATAGTTAATTGAAATAGGAATAAAGGACAGTACATGAAATTTTACGATCCTAGATAATTTATTCACATCATTTTAAATCCAACAATTTTTTAACTTGATTTTATTTTTACTTAATTCACATTCCAGTACGTAGCTTTAATAAATTTGAAACTAGTCGTAAATTGCACTTTGAGGTCATTAGTTATTAACTATTCCTTGAGGGCAATATTCAATATATTACTATGTATTACTATGACGATACTGTATACTTGCAGTTGTTGCAACATTCACCGATCCTTTTAAGTATCTTGAATAGGTCAAAAAATCTGGGTGATACCTTTCCTAGTGATCAAACCTTCTAATTTCGTTTTGAGGAATAACCTTGAAAAATACTTTATTACTAGTTTGAAACTAGTTAGTCATACTTTATTATTAGTTCGAAACTTTCAAGAGGTGGTTTTCTTCCTTTTTTTTTTTGTATAACTCTTCAGCTTGCTTTGTTCCATAGCCTATCTCTTTTGAATCTGCTTAACCTAATTTTTTATCTCTTCAACTACATCTGACCCTCTAAGCACATGTTCTTCAAAGTTGGCCCAATACGATAGTGATCTAAATGGTCTACCATAAAGAGCTTCATAAGGTGCCATTCGTATGCTATCCTTATAACTATTGCTATAGGAAAATTCCACCAAATGAAAGTATTTGTTCCAGTTGTCTTTAAAATCAAGGTTGCAAGCTCTCAATATATCTTTTAGTGTTTGAATATCACTCTTAGAATGTTTGTTTGTTTGTGGATGAAAAGTTGTGCTCATAGTAAATCTGGTGTCTAAATCTTTCTATAGACTTTGCCAAAATTGCGATGTGAATTTAGAGTCCTTGCTTAACACAATAGTCTTGGGCACACCATGAAGTCTTTCTATTTCTTTTGCATAGAACGCTCCAATTTACTAACTAGATCTATCGATCTCATGGGTAAGAAATGAGCCACCCTAGTAAGATGATCTATAATCACTCATATAGTATCTTTTCCCTTCTGGTTCATGAGTAACTCGCTAACAAAATCCATTATGATAGTCCCATTTCCTCTTTGGAATAGGAAGAGGTTATAATAATCTAGTAGGTTTCCTATGCTCTCCCTTAACCTACTGATAGGTTAGACATTTTGAGAATAATTGGCTATATCTCTTTGCATACCTTACCACTAATAAGTTTGCATTGGTTTTGATACATTTTGTCACCTCCTACATGTAGAGTATACTTTTTTTATGTGCTTCATCCAATATAGTCTTCTTACTTTGTCCACCTTTAGGAACAAAAACCCTATCTTTGAGTCTCAATATATTCTTAGCATCCATCTCGAAATCTATATGTTTGCCGTATTCAACACCTTCAATAAGATTTGCGATCACTTATCTTGTCTCTGTTCATCTCTGATTTGATGTAGAAGATCTAGTTGGCAAGTCATATTATACATGTATACCTAGTTACAACAGAAGTCACATCTAGGTTATAATCCTTAACTAGTTGGTACATTGATCCTTTTTCTCCTTTTGCTTATTAATTTCCTGCTCAAAACATAAACTACCACATTGGCCTTCCTTGGATAGTAATGCCATAAAAAATCATAATCTTCGAGGAATTTCATCTACTTACGTTGCCTAAGGTTTAACTCCTTCTAAGTGTAGATATACTTCTGACTCTTGTAATTTGAGAAAATATCAAATCTTTTATCATAAAGATAGTGTTTTTAGATCTTCAAAGTAAACATAGTAGTTGCCAGTTCAAAATCATGTGTTGGATAATTCTGTTTATGAATCATCAATTTTTGAGGCATAAGCTATAACCTTTATTTTTTGCATCAAAACTGTACCCAATCCATTTTGTAATGCATCTATATACAGGACATATCAAATAGATGCATAGGAGTAACCAATATTGGTGCTGAAGATAACATTTTCTTTAATTCTTAGAAAGTAGCTTGACATTTTTAATCCCAAATGAACTTGACTTCTTTTCTAGTTAGCTACGTCATAGGTTAGTAAAACCTTGAGAAATATTCAATGAATATGCAGTAATATCCTGCTTAGTCCAAAAAAACTTATAATGTCCGTAACAGTCTTGTGTAGCTCCCAATTTGTAACTGCTTCTACCTTTTTAGGATCTATTGAGATGCCTTCTACTAAAACCACACGGCCAAGGAATTTGACAATCTTCATACAGAATTCGTACTTACTGAATTTAACATATAATTGATTTATCCTAAGAGTCTCTAGCACAATTTTCTAGCATAATTTTCAAATGTTTTACATGCTTTGCTTTTGACTTGGCGTATATCAATATATCATCCAGAAATACCACCACCAACTGAAGAAGTAAAGGTTGGTCACTTGTGTATATGTAATTAATAGTCAACTGAAACTTTTTAGAATATGACAACATTTTATTATGTTTGAAAAGGATAGAACCTATATGTTGAGTCACTGTACTGGTTGGGCTACCCTTCGGCCTAAAGAAGGGGCCTCGGCAATTATACGAAATTACAATGATGGTAAAATTAAATAAAATAAAATAAATTATGTAAGATAAATAAATAAATAAATATCACTAATAATAAATAATAATTTTTACAATAAATGCACATCATAGAGTTCAAGAGTTAATAATATTTCTAATAAAAATAATAACAAGATAGAAGCAAAAAAAGATATAAAAAAAGAAAGAAAAATAAAAGATAAAAAATTTATTCTAAGAAAAAAAGAGAGAGAAGGAAATGACAAGAAAAAAGAGAATAATAATTAAAATAGAAAAAAGAAAGAAAGGACAAAAAAGCAAGGGAACAAAGAAAATAAAAAATAAAAAATAAAAGAAATAAAAATGAGAAAATTTAATTAAAAAAGAATAAAAGATAAAAAGATAAAAAGAGGGAGAGCGAGAAAGAAGAACCAAAAAAAAAAGAAATAAAAAAGATGAAAAATAAAAATGAAAAATAAGGAAAAAATAGTAATCAATCAAAACAATTATAAATAAAAAGGAAGAAAGAAAAAAGAGCATAAGAAGAACAAAATAAAAAATGAAGAAAATAAAAAGAAACAAAAAGAAAAAACTGCTAGCATTTTAATAAGTATAATTTACTCTATTTTATAAATATCTTTGGTAAAAAATATTTTTCTTTGTTTATGAAATTATTCTCATTTATTCTACATAACAAATACATAAATAAATACTTAGCCAAACACATTCTTAAATTTTATTTTTTTTAGTTTTCTTCCTTTACAAGCTAATTATTTTATTTATTTAGTTATTAAAAACAATTAAAATCTCTTTCTTAATCTATTCCAAAGTTTTCTCTATAAAATGAATTTTAGCAATCAAATCATTACCAAAACCCTAATCCTGTTTTATTTATAGACTAATTTTTATACTAGCCGCCATATCCAACCTCTTTCACCTTTGGGTTTTTCTTCTCCTACGAGTAATCAAAGTAGCAGGTCAACATAGAGGATTGCGCAGAAAAAAAAAAACTCCATGAGAAAGGAGACACCATAGATCAAAGGATTCAATAAAAAAGGGGAGGTCAAATCAAAGCTTCGATTTCCATTTCTCGCTTTCTATTTTTCTCCATCTTTAATGTTTTCGTTGGTTGGCAGTTAAAGGAATTCCTTGGACTCTCCCATCTACACGATCTAGAAAAGCCTAACATGTAATACTCCATATTTTAATTCAATATGTAAATTAATTTAAATAGAAATAGATGTATGAATATGTATATTTGCATCAATTATGTGCATAAATACGTGTCAATTACACAAAAGTATAATAATAATAATAATAATAATAATAATTATTATTATTATTATTATTATTATTATTATAATATATGGTACATATGAATTAAAACAATTAAATTATGATATTTAGAGATTATTTTATAGGTCAAATTTGATTTTATGCAACTCGATGAAGTTCATAGATTAATATTATATATATATTTATGTGTGTGTGTGTGTGTGTCTGTGTGTAATGTTATATATAAGTATAATGTTATATATAAAATAGATAAGATATTAAAGTAGATTTCACATGGGAAAATGTATAATATAAGAAACGATTGATCATCCTGGTTGATGTCTTGTACGACAAAATTTTGAAGAAGCTAGTTATTGTATACCAAAAAGTGAGACACGTGTCATACGAGATACACATTTGGTATTTTGACTCAATATTAAGGTGACGCGACCGATGGCTGGAAGAATATCGGTGCTCAAGTTAGCCTATGAGTAGTACTTTGATTTATGTACTTATCCTTTCATTCTACGTAGTGATGTTGCACAATTGGTTGTTGCATGCATTGCATATTGCATCAAGATCGAACTGGTAGACGGATCTTCAGTTTGTTAACCTGGCCTAAGGATGAGAGGTTCTAAGGTGCAAAAATTGGATCATCGTAGTCCTAAGATAAGAGTAGTACTTTGGAAAACTCTATGGATATAATTAGAGTGGAGCATTACACACTCAACTAGTTTGTGGGTAGCAACTGTATCACCTGGTCAGTGGGCCACGATTGTTGATAGATAGTATAGCCTGGATGAGGGTCACGTTCGTCCAAAAATGTCAATATGATCATAAGATCTTTAAATTGAAAGAAAGGTGTTGAGTTCAGATATTGGGCCCTTGGAACATGGAACAATTAATATCATACTAGGTTGTTGCATCTTTATGTGTTGATGGATATTGTGTGTGCTACCCCTTGTTGCATCCTATTAACGGTTATAATTAACACATGCGAAAGCTTACATTGTTGTTATTACATTATTTGGCTTATCACTTTTTATTGATACACTTTTGAATACTATAAATAATTTGATGGCAAAGCTTATCAATAGTTGGCATGTTCACTTGGTGGAGTGGACTTGTCAAACTATTATGCTGATCGGGCCGCCCTGTAGGTTGTTATAGAACGAGTCTCGATATTGTTGGTATTAGAGCCCAACTTTCCAAAGTTGGAATGAAGGGAAAATATATGAGTCCAAAAGTTCTATCCTTCAAAACTTATTTTCAAAAATATATCGCATTGTTGTGGTAGCATAGGATTTAGGGGTCTTATAATTGCAAGTTTGATGTTGACAATGATTGTATGCAAATTGCACATTAAGATGCCATCTAGGCACAATAGACCGTGGTGGGTACCATAAGACCCCACTCCTCTTTAGGATTCTACACCAAGGGTTGTACCACCACTACCACTTGGCGAGTCAAATGCATTTCAACAATAGAGGATCTTATTTGGGAACAAGGAGAGTTGATCAGATCATCTAACACTGCATACATCAGAGGATAAATGGCATTGTGGCTAATATGTAGCAACCAACACTTCTTGTAGCTCTTGCTCCACTGATAGTGGAGCCAGTTTATATTGATTATGATGAGTTTGAAGAGGAGGTTGAAGCATCCCGCAAACACGATAAGGAGAGATGGAGGAAAGAAATTTTCCATGCGAGATCACTGAAGAAGTTTGTAGATGTGAAATCCTAGACATATTGGGGCAGTGTTAGTCTAGAGCAAGTGGAGGACTGGTTGTTAAATGTTGAGAAGATAACACAATCGATGAAGCTATCTGAAGAGAATTAGGTGTTGTTCTTTGCACATAAATTACGGGGTAATGTTGCTAGATGGTTTGGCAGTTTTGGCTACTGAGCGCCTAAGTAAGACTTGGTCAAAGTTTAAAGAATTATTGTTGGAAGCTTTCATCCCTCTTTCTGCCAGAGAATGTAGGAAGATGTAGTTCTAGGCTTTGCAATAGAGTATTATGACAGTCCACAAGTACACCTACAAATTCGTGTATTTAGAATTTTATGCTCTAGGGCTTGTGTCTCATAAAGTAGAGAAGGCCGGATTTTACCATCATGGGTTGAATAGTGCTGTTGGGTGGGCAATACATGGTTTTAGCCTAGAGTTGTTAAAGCACTAAGTTCTAAGATATGAGGCAAATAGTAAGGATGAGCCAATACAAGTGTAGATTATCTTAGGCAATGCCATGTAGACTTCAACACTAACTCCTTGTAACCAAGGTCAATAGTAGAGGAATAAAGGTTACAAGAAGAGAAAGTTTGCCCAGGGATCGACTAGCACACCATAGACATAGCCTACCACGATGATGTCAATTGTTGCCAACCTTATCCAGACAATTGAGTCATGAGTAGCAGTACAATTTAAGGGTGGAAGCCGAGGTAGGGGAGGCAGAAGCATAGAGTACATGCCATTGACACTAGTGATATAGACAGGGTAGCCACTATAGATAGAGCAAGTAGTACAAAGACAACCTTTTAGCTGTTATCAGCGTGAGAAATTGGGCACAACAGATCAGAGTGTCCTACTATTGGGATCATTACAAGTGTACAAGATTGCAATAGTAATACTCAATAAATAATTGAATATCGTCCTAATGGAACAATATGTGGTTAATAATATCAAATCTCAATCTAATATCCATATCAATTTTATTAAGGCTGAAAACTGAGTTGAAAATCGAAAACTTAATTTAAATAGAATGCAAAATAAAAACAAACGAGTATTGGATTAGAAACTATGACAGTTAAGATTCTAGGATCATAAATTATCATGTATTCCCCCTTAATTCTTATTTCAATTAATCTAATCCTTCTTTCTATAGTTTATGGCACTTACCATTAAAATCCTCTCTTGAGGCGCCTTCATACCTATTAGTTACGTTACCTAAGCCCCTTCTTGAAGCATACCATTAAAAAATGAATACATTAAACACTATAATCATGTCCAATCTACTATAAAATCAACAACCTCTAAGCCAATTGATATTTTTAGGTCTATACTTTAATTATCCAACCATTAAATCTTTTTCTCGAGTTAGTTTATAGTTTGGGATCAATTTATTTGTGGCTAGTAAATAAAAAATAGTAATCACAAAAAAATATAAAACGAACCTTAGAATAGATTAATCAAAATAAAGACTTAAGAGTTCCTACAATCAAAATTACATCTTAAAAAATAAAGTTACTTAGCTTGACATCATATAGAGTTCACAGCACAAAGAATTAAATAAATAATAGATCATACTTAGGGTTTGATCCTATTCTTTGTTTTCTACTTTTTCTTTGCTCTATTTTTCTTGCTTGGCTTAAACAACAATAAAACCAACACTTGAATAATGAAAACCCTAATACAATGGTCTATTTATAGTTGTACCTCAAAACAACTTGTAAAACACACTAAAAAAAACTAAAACATGATCGCAGTAGCTTCACTGTGCCCAAAATTGCCAAAAAATCACTCTTTTGTGTTAATGTTGCCGCACTGCTGTGGTGGTATAACGCACCGTTGCAGTAGTGCATTTGTTGCTCTTTTCCTTTCTTCAACGCCATGTTACCGAGATAGTTTATTACACTATTGTGGTAATGTCTAGATTTCCTATATTTTGAGCTCTTTTCAATCAAGTTTTTTCAATTATCCATTTCCACTTAATCTAAACCTGCATAGACAACTAAGAACCTTCCTCGAGCGTTAAATCAAAACACATAAAGACATATTGAAAATCTCTAACTATGCAAATTACGTGCCATTCTTATGTAAATACTTATGCACCTAATTATAAACAAATATGTCCTATTAACTATCTACCCCATGCAAAATATATGCAAAATGCATATAGTATAGTTAGTATGCTATGCAACTAACAAATACCCCCAAACTTAAACTATTGTTCGTCCCGATCAATGACTCAACTTCCAAAATTTATGCACCATACCATATAAAGTTAAAATTAATTTCACTCATCATTGTGACCACCATTTTTCATTTCTATAGTCTGTGATTTATTACCAAGTCCCTAAGGCCATTCTAGTTGTCTAGATTTTCAATCCACCCTCCATCATTCCTCAACTTTACCCTCTTGCATGTTGGTATCTCAGTCCTCTTATACTGATTAGGTAATTTGTAATCACCATCCCACTCGTAGAAGACCTCTCTTAATACCTAGGTACACAAACCCTCTTAGTCCTCTCCTCTATCCACTACTCAAAGTCAAACTCTATTTGGGATCATTGATTTTTCTTTTAGGTTGTAACGTGGCTTGGCTCTAGGTATAAGTGTGACAGGATTTTCATTCAGACTCAAATGCCCACTTATAGCAATAATAACAACCTATTTTGTTTGATTTCTTTTTATATGCTTAATCTTTTCTGTTCAATCCTTTGTTGTTCTTGTCTGTTCAAATCGTCAACCTTATTTCCATAGCTCCCCAAACTTATGTTCGTACATGCATTTCAATTGGACCCAATATCTACACTTATATAGAAGTAAAAAGCTCAACTCTCATTGATAATATTGAAGTATTATAAGTATCTCTTTTGTTTTAAAAAAATAAAACAAAATAGCAAACATATGTATATCAATGACTGCATTCCTTCCTTCGTTCACATCATCCAAATAAGGATTATTATAATCATGAGTGCACACAAATAAGTTCAATTGAGATATGCATTGAGGATAATGTGTTTATATAATATCTAGGTTAATAATAAGAAAACAAGCTTTTCGGCTCATTTTGGTTTCCACTCCTCACTTTCCTTGGTTTTAAGATTTTCAATTTACCTAAGACTCAAGATATCTATCGAAGTCAAATTCTGGACAAACCAAGCACACAAACTATTTGAAATTACCCTAGTTCTTTGTCTCATCACACTAGAGGAATTTTCAATCTCATCAATCTCCTAGTGAGATTTTCAAAAATATGGCATGGATCTAGCCTTAATGACACTAATATGTTCTACATGTTCATGTCCTAAAACTAAATTTCCTAAACATTTCATGGTATCTAAATGAGATGATAAAATTTCAATGATAACTATTTGATATGCCTATAAATATGCAGTTCAAAGATAATATGGCACATCATATGTAAATAAAGGAAACAAAACCTAAAATTGAAAAAGATTTTTCTTCAAAGCACACTCCCAAACTTAAACTATGCCTTGTCCTCAAGAGCACAACTTGGCATTATGCACACACACAATAAGATGACACACTGAAGCAAATGCATCCTTAAAGGACTTGCTATCAGAGCATGCATAGAAAAAGGGAAATAGCAAGAGAAATTAGTCATAAATCCACAAGTAAGAGGTCAAGAAAACCATGTGACATCAGTATGGATAATAGCAAGTAGCAGGTTTAAGAGTTTTTAAGTTAGTAGCAAAAGAAAGACATAAGCATCCCCAAAATTAATATAGAAAAGTCAAGTCTAGTAACAAAAATACTCTGCCTTCGTAATATGATCTACATCATCTACTCCATCGAATCATTGTCATCATCACCTATAGGGGGCATAGAAATTCCATAGTAATTGCTATCGATATAGGGAGCCAAGCAAGGTGGAGGAGCGCCATCTATAGTAGCAATGGATTGGTGATATATAATAGGCGGTGGAGGTTATCTATCCCATGGAGAGTTGCATGGGCCTCTGATGTGGAAGCAGTAGCTAGTTCTAGCTTCCTCTTCACTGGTGCTATGTTTAACATCCGTACAATAATATGATCTTTCATCCTGAATCTGGGCTCACTTGCTGGCCATGTGACACCAACCCACTGACATAGTAAAATGATGACTGTTAGATGCAGGATACCAACATTAGTCTTATCAATGGTATATCTGATCAAATTTGAGATGATCTTGCCCACATTAAGTGAAACTCCCTTAGTTATGCACTAAACCACGACAACTCCCTCTACGTGAACCCTATTGATAGCCAAGTAAGGGATCAGATTAGCACACATAAAATAAAGCCATACCTTGGTGATCCTTGTGAAGGAGCTATTGGATAAACTGAATAGATGACCATTAGTGCACTTCCAAGAGGCACTCTCCCTAGGTAAGGTCTTCAAGACATCTTATAGATCAAAATTTTCATTCATGTAGTCAAAGACGTCATTAGGTATATCATTGGGGAAACCATATAGAGCATTTATTGAGCCTGCATCAAAAGGTACCGATGTGCCCGTCACCAATACATGCAACCTTTCACACTCATATGTAATAAATCATGCTTAAAACACAGAAATTGAATTAGAGAGGCAATTGGACCTAGATAATGGGACTACAAGGTTAAATAGATTAGAATTCATTGAGTGATAACGTCAAACACTTGTAGATCATGAAAAAAAATGAAGAATTCATATTAGTAATCAAAATGCAATGTAACGTGAAACAAAATGCAACAAAGATGTGTAAACTAAACAAAGAAACACAATAAATTGTAATATTTACTCACATGATATTTGAGAGAGGATGAAGAATGGATCAAAGCCTAAATGCAACAGAGAATGAAGTGCTTTCAGCAAGAGTGGGAATGCAAAAATGTGCCAAAATGAATCGGGCTTGGAATTTAAAGACGAAATTACTGCAGTAGTGCGTGGGACTACTGCGGTAATGTCATGGTACCTACTCTCACGCCCTTTTTTTTTGGAGTGTAGTTACCATGGTATCATCTGACTCCCATAGTAATTACAATAAGATGCAACAATTTATTATTGTAGGCACCATGGCCTCAAAAATATAACGTTCTACTGATCGCAATAACATAACGTTTTACTTCTCTTCAATTCCTTTAGCAAAACATTACAAATGTATGGATCTAAAGTACTAATATGCATGTGAATAATAAAAAAATGAAACCAATAATGTAGTAAAGTAAAAGAAAAAACGAAAATAATAGCAAAGAAGGTGGGTTGCTTCCCACTAAACGTTATGTTTGACATTGTTAGCTCATCGTGGATACAAAATGTCAGTCTTTCAATGTCACCGCTACTACACTCTACTGGGTTCCACCATAAAAGATCTTCAGCCACTAGCCATTGGCTTTAAAACGAGTCTCACCCACTAGGCATTGCAATTCAACAGCTTCGTGAGGAAATACTTGCGTGACAAGAAATGGGCCAAACCAACGAGAATTTTGTAATACCCTAAGAATTTATAAAACTTCTTGAATAATAGCTAAAGTAAATAAAATACTTGAAAAGTGTTAATTTTAATTGTCAGTGCTAAGAAAAATCAAAGACAAGTTCTTAGGGGCAAAATGTGAAATTTGACCTTAGGGGTAAAATGGTAATTTTACCACTTAAGGGTAAACTGGTGATTTCACCTTAATACCGAGACATGTACACAAATAAAAGTGACTTATAAATAATTTATACAAAATAGAATATTATTAAAGGACCTAAAAAATTTATTGAAAAGTATTAGAATTTATAAAGTATAAATTCAACAAAAGCAAGTATGTGTACGTAGAGTCCACTATACATAAAACAAAAATAAAATAAAATAAAAATTATTCAAATTTCATTAATTAGTAAAAGATTTCATAAACTAAATCTTGGTACACAAGACATTAAATAAAATAAGAAATTAGAGATAAAATGATATAAAGCCAACCCACTTCGTAAAAGTGATGTCACAACCGGCATATAATACTATATATACTACACCTACATATATAATACTATGTGAGCTTCTTGCACTCAATACTATACAAAAATCTTGATAGAGTCTTTCCTAAAATTTTGACTAATCCTAAGGTAACACTAACACCTGATAAACCAAATTATCAATCCACAAGTCCATAACAAATAATGTTTCACAGATTATCATCAATCATAACTCATAGTTCATAATTTACAAAGTTCCACACTGTTAACTACTATAAATAGATCAAAATCCCTCTGATGATAATACATATACAGTGATAATTATAATTATACAAAAATATAGCCCACGAAATAATTAAACCTACACACACAATGGTAACTGAAGAATCAACTACTCTTCCTGTGCTGGCTTCGTTTCTTTTTTATTTGTTCCTGAAATATTGAAGATAATAAGTGAGCGACAACATACCCAGTGAATAATTTTTATCTATGATATTTAGATGCATTTAAATAACCATGCATAAAATCAAATTAAGTAACACATTTAAATCCATCATGCACATTCCAATCATACATATATACATTCAACATAATGATCATGCTATTTTCAATGCATCATATAAAACACATGCACATCCACATCTTTCAGAAGTAGAGTAAGTCTCACTTTTTTTCTATCTAGACAATAATAGATTGTACCTCTAATTATCACCTACTCTACAAACATTTCAAGGATTATCACCTAGAGAAAGACTGATACTTCTCATGGCTCAGTCCCGTATGGATTATCACATAAGAAGTATTATTTCTCATGGCTCAGTCCATCAAAATGTTATTGTATTCTAGATATGCTCTTGTAAATCAAAAACACGCTGCCATGTAAATAAAATTTCATGAATTTCAAACCAAATGCAAATATGTCAATACAAATAGCATGCTTACATTCAAATTCATTTTATTTCTATAATGTCATATAAATAACCAAGATAAATAAATACTCACCAAATACCAACAACTAATCCCATTGAGCACGTATTTCACTTCCTAGTATGATAATCAACCACTTCCAAATTTAGTGTAAAATTCAGTAATATATAATCCATTATTTCATATAATATATATATTTTCATTTGTATTAGTTATCATTTCATAAAAAATTATGATTTTGACACAATATCACCATTCACATAATCCCAAAAATAATTATTATTTACCAAAATTACTGTCCAACCAATTTCTAATATCCACTCCAAATCTAGGTTCCAATTTACGGTAATTAACTTATCACAGAAACAATTTATATCCACAAATCACATAAAATTTATTTTTATAAAGAATTTCTAAGGTATTTATTTTTTTCATATTTAATCACATACATGCATTAGACATCACGTATGGCTATGCATTAGCTCAAATATTCTCAATAACCTTTAAAATTAATTCCCTGCTCATATACCATATTTTTATAGCATCAAATAAATTAAATAGGCTATCCAAATATATTTTTACTTTTTTTTTCCTAATTTTCATAAATAACTCAAATGATCAATCATTCACCAAAAGTTCATTTAATATTCAAAATTCATGAATTTGGTGTCGATGGGTACGTATTTTTTATTCTTTACATTCTTCTGGGTTTCAATCAAAGTTTTATTTAGGTTTAATATACCCAAAAACCTATCTAAAGGTTATAAACCTTTGGGTATTTATTTAAGAATCTACAGGATAAACAGATAAAAACTAACCACATATATGAGATCTACATGTCACCAGGAGTGTTTTGATATAATTTTTATTGAGTTTTGTTCATTGTAGAAAAATATCATATTTTTGGGTACAACTATAAAACACCATCCATAGTAAAAATTACACTCTTAGGATTATAATACAAGTCTTATATAATATTCTTGTAACAAGAAATGAGAAAAATTGCTTACCTGTGCATCGAATGCATTGTAAAACCTCGAATTTCCTTTATTTTTCTCCCTTCTTTCATTTACGGGTCTCTGCTTCTGGGCGTTCTATCCATGAAATAAAAGAGATCAAATGCTTTGTTCCACCACAACCCCAAGTGCCATACATATAATTTATCGATTCAATTTACTTATTGCTCTTCTAACACCTCAACATCACCATGCATCTATATATTTTAATTTAATTCAAATTTTTTGCTCCAACTAATACACCTAATCCATCAATATGTACATGTTTCCAATTTAACCCAATTACTCAAATGACATTCTCATAAATATATATGTTGCAACATCCAAATATATATATTTTCATTTTTTTTCCTCACAAGCACCACCAACCCAATATTTACATAAATATATAATATACTTTGATTTTGATTCTGGCCACCCTGATAACCCCCCTTACACATTATACATATGATATTAATAGAATTTTCTCCACTTCTTGTATATTATATGTACACACACACACACACACACACACACATATATATATATCCTCCCATGTATGATCCCTAATTATTATTTAATTTAATTTAATTTAATTTTCTCACACATCTCTTACATTATACACACATTAATAAATTATTTTTTAATACAATAATCATTTTTCTCAATAAATAATTTAATTTTAATTAATTTATACATGCAACATGTATTTTTTTAATGCATGTATAAAATTATACATATATACGTGTATAGTTTGTACAAAGACCTGTATTTATACACATTTATTTTTATTTAAATTAATTTATGTGTTAGATGTACAAGTGGGTATTACATTGTATTTACATGTAATTTTAGTTCTTAAATACACAAGAATTACTCAAAAACGTCACTCATGAATTCTTCATGTCCTATGAGTCAAAAGATAAGAGAAATTGGATAGAAATTAAACTCTACAAGAGATTACAACAAAAAGAGTCCTAAATACCCTCAAATTTCCTATTGTCCTCATCAACAAACTCCTAACCCTATCCAAACCCAAACTTGGCACCTCTCACCTTCTTTCTTCTTCAAAAGTCAACTATTATTCTCTGCTTTTCTCCTCGAGTCGTTCCCACATGTTAACACAAGAAGAAGCTACACAAAAGTTGAGATTTTAGGCCAAGAATTATCATAAATTGACTTTACAAGGTAAAATGCTATACCATCTCTTCTCTTCTTTCTTTCTCTATTCTTTTCCACTTCTTAGATGCTAATTTCTTTCTCCATCCTTTGTTCTAGTCGTCCTCCATCTTCAGCCATAGAGAAAGGTTATAAAAAAAGTGGAGATTTCATGCATTGATACACCAACAATCCATGCTATAAGGTATCAAATCACACAATGTTTACTACACCTTCCTCTCTTTTATTCTCTCCTTCTTTTCATCCTCTTAATAGGATCATTATTTCCATCATAAAATTTTTAAATCTTTTCCTATTTCCATCATCAAGACAGAAATGTAAATTAGTTGGAAGAAGAGGCAAGAACTCTCTTTTGAGGTATGCATCACCAACTCGGTGATTCGGGAAATGGTTGTAAGGTATAATAGTCCAAATCCTTTCTGTCATCACCTTTTCAATTTCCAGCAATTAAATTAATGTGTTAGGAGGTTAAAAAGTCTATGAAAATATAAAAGGTTGAAGAAATCATATCTACATGGGAAAAGGGATCAAATATGCATGCATGTTCATGAAATCAATGACTACGCATGATGAATGTAGGGATTAGTGATGTATATAGTAAAGTAATGTGAATAATGCATTATTTGATGAAAAACCAGCAAGCTAAGTTGCTGGAAATACATGATATAACTAGGGTATATGCATGTTTAAGGGATGGTTGAGCATGATCACAAGTGGTGTGTTGTTTGATGCATGTATGAGTCAAAAACCAACAAGCTAGCTCGATGGGATGAGAGGATTAAACATAGTTAAGTGATTAGAAATGGGTATGAGACTTTAATATACATCAAATAATGAAAATATGCATGTGAGTTAGGAAAATTACTATGATTTCTTGCACTTGATGCATGCTAATCATGGCTAAACATTTAATGGCCTTAAACGTATTTACGAGGTCTACAAATTGGTTAAGGGGTCAGTGTTCATAATTAGAAAAGGGGGATTTAAAAGTCAACAATGGAATAAAGGGCAACATTGTGCGCTAAATGTACTGAAAGAGCGAATGGTGTACTATTTACAGTGTTTAATAGGAAATCATTCAAAATCATGACCTAAAGATATTAGATGATGTCCATACACTAAAAAGAATTATTTCAAATATTTTTGGTTGAGAATCCAAGACAATTGGAGGAACAATACCAAGATTAAAGGAAATTGAAGAATCAATCAATGAGCTGGAGATGATTACCTTGCTCCCTAGTGTTATTTAGGTTTTAAATATTGAACATGATTGTTATTTGTTTAATTTGAATACTTAGAAGCATGTTAGGGTGTATTCAAATATTAATTTGATTTCATGATATCTTTTGTGAGTATGAATGATGTATAACATGATTAATGTATCCATGCTCATTGTTTACTCCCTTGTATGACATGAGATTATATGCATGTTTGAAATTACATGTTCATTTGGTACATTCTATTCCTAGATGATAAGCATGATAATAATGAATTATTGTGTGGAACTGAAGTAAGTTAACTTAAGATTCGAACCACGTACAAACCCAGTGGTCCACGTGTGATTGGAACAATGGTTAGTCCATAGTTCCCAATGATAGAATGATGGATGAGTTCCTAGTTCTTGGTGATGGAGCGATGGGTAAGTCCCTCATTCCCAGATTGGCTGGTGGGTGCGTCCCTATATCTCATTGGAATCTAGCACTTTGTGCATTTTCCTAGTCTCCTTTGATCTGATAATGATGAGAGAACACCGAGAGTTAATCTCTCGATCTAATTAACAACTGAATGTTTGAAATGCCTAATGTATATTAAGTGTTTGCATGGCTGATTTTTTGACTTGAATAATATTATAGATGTACTGTGTATGATCCACTGGGTTTTTAACCTCATCCCACATTTCCATTTTAGGTAACCTTTGAGGCTATGCTTGTTGATCAACATGTCGAGGAAATTTTTCTAACGAATTTGCTAACCTCATTGTGGGGGTTGTTTTATGACATTTTCTTTTGATCAGTTAGTATAGACTAAGCATATGGCTCTTTAGATTGATTTAGAAGCTAAACATTTTTTGTGACTTAGTTTTTGGCCACATAGGCCATGTTTTAGAAACTTCTATTTGAAAACTTTATTTCAGACATTTAAAGTTTGACTTTAATGATTTAAATGTTTGGTTATCTCATTACTTTTTCATGAGATATTTTTGGTATGTCCAACAAATTGATAAATGTTTCAAATGAGTTATTGTGTTTCTAGAAGATGTTTAAAATGATTCGAATGTGAGAAAAGTAATGTCTTTGTCGTTGGCAGTCAACACGTGTATAATATTTAATATAAAACTAGCATGCTTCTCCGCATGACTCTAACGTGACAAAAATTAACGGATCAAGAACTGGGGTGTTACAACTTTAGTTTCCCAAGAACTAGTTGCATATGTGAATTGAACAAAAGTACTTGCTAGCCTGCTTGGAATTCTTTCTTTTCAATTTGCTTGCTATGCCATTTTTTAATTATTTCTCTATAAATGCAATTATTTTCAATGGCTTCTTTCTAGAATTCTTCAAGTTCCATAAACTGAAGTAGTATAATGCACTACCGTAGTAGTGCGTTTGCTGTTCTTTTCCTTTCTTCAATGCTATGTTATTGTTGTAGTTTTGTACACAATCGCAGTAATGTCTAGATTTCTTGCATTTTGAGTTTTTTTCAATGAAGTTTCTTTAGTGTATCCATTTCCATTCAATTTAGACCTGCATAGATAATTGAGAACCTTCCTTGGGTGTTAAATCACATGTGTAAACACATAAAAACATATTTAAATTCTCTAAATATGCAAATGACATCCCATGCTCATAGAAATACTTATGCACCTAATTATAAAAAAATATGTCATGTTTCCTATCTACCGTATGCAAAGTTTTTGCAAAATACATATAACATAGTTAGTATGCTATGTCGTTGTAGTATAGTGGTCAGTATTCCCGACTGTCATATGGGTGACCTGGTTTGATCCCTGGCAATGACACCGAAAAACTCATTGGGGTCACTGCAAGTGTATAGGATTGCAATAATAATACTAGATAAATAACTGGATATCGTCCTCAGGGAACAATATACGATTAATAATCTCAAATCCCAATCTAATATATGTATCAATTTTATTAAGGCTGAAAATTGAGTTGAAGATTGAAAACTTAATTTAAATCAAAAGCTGATTGAAAACAAATAATTATTAGATTAAAAACTATGATAGTTAAGATTCTTGGATAGTAAATTATCATATATCCCTCCTTAATTTTTATTTCAATTAATCTAATCCTTGTTTCTATAGGTTATGGAACTTACTATTAAAACATTCTCTCGAGGTGCCTTAATACCTATTAGTTACATTTCCTAATACCCCTTCTTGAGGCGTATAGCTAACAAACTAATGCATTAAATGCTATAATCATGTGCAACCTCCTATAGAATCAACAACCTCTTAGTCAATTGATATTTCTAGGTCTATACTTTGCTTTTCCAACCATTAAACCTCTCTCTCGAGTTAGTTTATAGTTTGGGATCAATTTATTTGTGGCCAGTAAATAAAAAATAATAATCACACAAATTATAAAACAAACCCTTAGAATAATTAATCAAAATAAAGAATCAAGAGATCTTACAATCAGAATTAGATCCTAGAAAGTAAACTTACTTAGCCTGACATCGTATAGAGTTCACAACACAAAAAATAAAAAAAATAAAATATCATACTTTGTGTGTGACCTTGTTTTACGTCTTTTCCTTCGTCTTTTTTCTCTTCTTCTTGCTCTAGTTGTGAACAACAATAAAATCAATAATTGAATAATGAAAACACTAATGCAATGGTCTATTTATAGTTGTACCATAAAACAACTCATAAAACACACTTAAAAAAACCTAAAAAGTGACCCTAATCGCACTACCATGGTCATAGACTGCGGTAGCTTTTTTGTGTCCAAAATTGCCGAAAAATCACTTTTTCACTATAATGTTGCCACACTACCATAGTAGTATAACACACTACCATAGTAGTGCATTTGCTGCTCTTTTCATTTCTTCAACACCATGTTATTGCTGTAGTTTATACACTATCGTGGTAATGTTTGGATTTCCTACATTTTGAGCTCTTTGCAATCAAGTCTCTTTTGTGGATTGTTACGAACCCCGCAAGTGTCCGGGATCCCAATAGTAATACCGGTGAGACCGAATATCGTCCTCAAGGAACGTATAAAAAACCAACTATCTTAAAACCCAATTTAATATCAATTTAAACTTTATTAAAGCTACAAATTCGATTGTTTGAGAATTATAATGAAATTTCTAAAAAACAGTCAAATGTAAAACTGGAAAGTAAAATAATGAAAACTCTTTAGATTAATTATCTAGGATAGTAAACTTTCTTGTGATCACCTTCAATTCCTGTTTCAATTAATC
>JAJIYU010003171.1:0-27676 GCA_030144865.1 Tinospora cordifolia | reverse complement strand
GGTTAAATACGATCAAGGCATGAAATGACTGAAATAGAAAGTCAAGTGTGCGTCGCTTGTAATGTAACACCGGCCCGGCCCGCCGTTTGGTTTAGTCCACTGTCAAGAAAATGGTGGATGCGTCCAATGCTTAATGATACGGGGGTTGGGGTGTTACAGGGTAATTGTGGATCAACCCACAGAGGTGGCTCATTTCCTACCTATACAATCCACAAATCCAGTTGAAAAACATAGAGAATTTTATGTCAAGGAGATAGTGAAGCTAAATGGGGTGCCTAGGACAATAGTGTTAGACAAAGATTCTAGACACACATCTTAGTTCAGACAGAGCTTGCAGAAAGAACTAAGCAGTAGACTCACCATGAACACTGCATTTCATCCTCAGACCAATGGGCAGTCTGAGAGGATCATACAAATACTAGAAGATATGTTGAGAACTTGTGTCCTTGATTTCAAGGAAAACTAGAGCAATTATTTGCATTTGGCAGAATTTGCCTACAATAACAAGTTATCATGGAAGTATACAAATGGCATCATATGAAGTTCTTTATGGCAGACCCTATAGATCACCATCATGTTGGGCCGAATTTGAAGGCCATGTGCTTATAGGGCTGAACCTGGTGCAAGAAATGTATGTTCAAGTTAAGCCGACCCAAAGAAGGTTGGTCACAACATAGAGTCAATAGAAGAGCTATGCAGACAAGAGGAAAAGACCTCTAAAGTTCTAGATGGTTGATAGAGTATTCTTGAGGATCCACCCTCACAAGGGGATTAAGCGATTCGGGTATAAAGGAAAGCTATCACCAAGATTTATTGGTCCATTTGTGTAACATCCCAACCCCAAGACTTTCAATTGGACTTAAACACAAGGCAGGTAGGGCTAGTGCTACTTTACAAGTACACAACTTGACTTCTTATTCATTTTATCCCATGCCTCATTGAGATTTAAGAGTACTTAAAACAAAGTTCAACAAGGCAATTACACAAGAGATAAAAAAAGACTTTCCAAATCTTTATTGATTTAATAAAAGAGAGTACATAACTCAAAACTGATAAAAGAAGTTAAATTCAGGAGAAGTCTTAAATTATAGATACTCAAAATTTGGGTTATATGCCCTTACATTCAAATATAGAAACTTTCAAAAATTAGAACATATCTAATATCAAAGTCTTCATTTGATTCAAATCCCTAAAAAATAAAAGAGGAAGGGTGAGCACATAACCCAGTAGATCTTTTTAAAACAACCAAATTACTAATTTAGGCAAAAAAACACATTCAAATTTAAACACTTGTAAAACATTAGGCGTTTCAAACATTATATTATTTACAATTGTAGATTAGACTGAAAGGATTTCTAGGCCGTTGATGTTCTTTAAGAAAATAACTCCCTTGAGTGAAAAGGCATTCCTTATGCAAAATTTAAATGGACTTAGGGCCTAACACACGTTCCAAGTATTTGGGACATCACCCATGTGAACTAATCACATGTAAAGAACACCCACAGTGACCCTCATGGTCACTGTAACAATATGTGGTTCTTAATCTCAAAATCTTTTATTTAATCTCATATTCATGAATCATAAATAATTTTAGCGTGTTTAACACATAAACATTCGAAGCATGAAAATAAGCACATAGCATGCATTGTACTTTAAAATAAACCTAAACATGCATAATCTAAGCATGACATAATTTCATGATCAGCTAAACATGACATAGATGCTAAACTAAAAATTAAATCATGTTTATCATTCAAAACTGAAATCAAGCATACATGAACATAGTATTAAACTAAACAAGTAACATGGAGGTTTAAGAAGTCACTTCCACCTAAGTTCACAGAATAGTTGTAAGCCTCTGAAATCTGGCAGAACTCTGTTACTCAAGACTTTCAAGCACTCAAAAACACTCAAAATACTGAAGAACACTCAAGAACAGTTCAAGATTACTCAAGAACTGAGGGAGTTTCTAAGAAGAAGGTTAAAGAAAGTCAAGAGAGATCTTATTAACTCTTGCTTTGGGATGAATAGAATAAGAGTACTAGGGGGTTTGTATAGATTTTTAGTGGGCAAGGATTGGTAGGTTTGGGATATTGAGAACAGGAATCTCTTTATTTTGCTCCCTTTGTAGTCGCACTATAGTGTAGATTAGGGTTTGTTCTCGATCTTCTTTCCAATTCTCTTTTTTGTGCATGGTTTGGAAACTCATAGCACAATTACTTACACACGACCAGGTCAAAGCATGCTAATTTGTGTCTTATACAAACACAGGACTGCCCAAAATAAGAATTTTTCTATTCTTTATACTGAGCTACTATGTTTGACTTTCCTTATATACTTTTAGTCTCACACAATTTATTATATATGTACATAACTAGCCCTAACATTTTTATATTTATGTAATTCACTTTATATATGTATATTATGTGCGCAAATTACTTAATTTAATTAATTTAATTTAATAATTATTTTTTTTCTATTTCTTACAGCTTGAGCAATATATATATATATATATCATATATATCTTTCATTCTACCCATAAATATGTATACAAGTATAAGCTTTCTATTAATATAAGCTTGTTATAATATAACTTTCAATAATATGTGTTAAGTTTGAAATCATTATTCTATATTTAGAACTTGCTATAATATAAACTTGCAACCATATCTTTATTGAATTTATTAATAAATAAGTTTTTATTAATAAATACTCACTTACTAATAATTAGTAATTAATTAGAAGAATTTGTATTTTATTTTGTTTTCTAATATCTGAATATTTTATTATTTTAGTCTTACCTAATATATTTACATGTACATAGTTGCCATTATTAATATAAGCTTGTTATAAGATAACAAATTTCATATAAGCTGAAAATATATATACATAGTTGCAATAGGTATACATAGCACGTTATAAGATAACTTGCCATTAAAATCCAATATATAAGCCCATGTATTAGCCCTTGCGATCCACTTTAATTACTTATCATGCCAAATTTGATGCCAAAAATGTCACAATTTACAACACCTTATTACATTTAATGTCATTCTCGTTGCCCTTGTGATCAACAACAATTACAAGCGTTGTCGTATTTGAAGACAATAGTGCCACAATTTACAATCGCTATTTACACACTATGTCATTTATCAATTCCAGTCGACCCACACTAATGGTATGCTATTTATGCTTTTGCCATTTTTCTTATTCTAGTCGACCCATGCACTTGGCAAGCTAATTACGTTTGTGCCACTCAAATCTTACAAATGTGCTACATTTGTATTCTTGAAGTTATATATCCATAACGTTATGTATCTATATATATTCTTCCATATACATTTTATTTTCCTTTACCTTTATTTATTTAAACCGATCTTGATACCTTTTGTAACCCAAAAGTATTCATTCAATGAACTCTACTTATTTTATATTTTTAACTATATTAATATCAAGGTTTTAATTAAATATCAACTTATTTTATGATATTTAAGTATCAAATTTAAGGTTTCATTTGCCAATACTTGTTTTGTTTTCATTTTACCTATTTTATTTTATACCTTAGAATATATATAAATTTACACCCAAAATTCTATAAAGTTCTCAAAGTCACAATAATTTCCTCTAATTTCCATAATCTTAAAAATCTTGAGTGTTACAACCTACCATCCTTAAAAGAATTTCGTCCTCAAAAAAAAAAATTATTACACATTCAAGGGTTCCTAGTGAACAGGTATGGGTACTTGGTCTTCGTTCCCTCTCCAACTCCCGGTAGCTTCTTCTATTATATGGTGCTTTCACAGTACCTTAACTAAGGGAATGCCCTTAGTTCTCAGGTTTTGTACCTTGTGTTCAAGGATTCTAACTGCTGCTTCTTCGTACGTTGCACCATCCTGGATGTTTACTTCCTCCCTGTGAGAAGGATCTGGTTCATACTTTCTCAGATCGATATTGGAATACAGTGTGAGCTAAGGTTATCCGGTGTTGTAGATCCAACTCATAAACACATTCTCCTATTCTTTTAAGTATCTCAAAGGATCCAACAAATCTGGGTGATAGTTTCCCCTTAAATCTGAACCTCTTGATGCCTTTTTGAGGATTTATCCTTAAAAATACCTGTCAACCACTTGAAACTCTAGGGGTCTCTTCTCTTGTCAGCATAGCTCCTCTGATGACTTTGAGCTTTAGCCAACCTCTTTTATATCAGTTTGACTTGGTTGTTCATTTCTTCCACCAATAAGAACATGATCTTCAAGTTCAACCCAATAGGTTGGTGATTTACAGGGCCTTCCATAAAGAGTCTCACATGGAGCCATCTTAATACTTGCCTGATAACTGTTGTTATAGGCAAACTCTATTAAGTGCAGGTACTTGCTCTAATTCCCTTTAAAGTTGAGGACACAAGACCTCATCGTGTCCTCTAAGGTTTGGATGGCTCTCTCAAACTATCCATCTATTTGAGGGTGAAAATCAGTACTCATGGTGAATTTAGTGCTCAACTCCTTCGATAGACTTTGCTAGAATTGAGAAGTGAAGCGAGAGTCTTGGTCAGCACTATTGTCTTGGGCATACAATGCAGCCTTACTATTTCTTTCACATATAGTTTTCCCAGCTTATTGACTTGGTCTACGAATCTGATTGCAGGAAATGATCCACTTTGGTGAGACAATCCACAATCACCCAAACAGTGTCTTCTCCTTTCTAGTTCTTGGGCAAACCACTGACAAAGTCCATGGCAATGTTATCCCACTTCCATTCAGGGATAGGGAGTGGTTGTAATTCTAGAGGGTTTTTGGTGTTTTGTTTTTTCTTGTTAACAAGTTAAGCAGTTGGCAACATGTTTGGCCACATCTCTCTTCTTTCCTCTCCACAAATAAGTCTTTTTGAGGTTTTAGTACGTCTTCTCTCGACCTGAATGTATCATATACTTGGTTTGATGAGCCTCATCTAGCATGGTCTATTTACTTTGCCTGTTTTGGGTCACACAGATCCTCTCCCCAAGTCTTAGGTTATTCTCAACATCCAACCTGGAGTCAATATGCTTATCCTATTCAACTCCTTCTATTAGGCCTACAAACCACTTGTGTTGCTTCTATTCCTCCCTGATCTGATGTAGGAGATCTAGCTTGCTAGACATGCTGTAGAGGTAGGCTTGTTTTTCATTTAAAATCACACCCAGCTTAAAGTCTTCAATTAGTTGGTACGTCTAGCCTTTCTATTCTTCGATTTGTTGAACTTTCTACTCAATGCATTGGCCACTACGTTAGCCTTCCCTAGATGATATTGTAGTTGAAAATCATAGTCCTTTAAGAATTCCATCCATCTCTGTTGCCTGAGGTTCAACTCCTTTTGGGTGTAGATGTACTTCAAGCTCTTGCGATCTAAAAACAAATCGAATTTCTAGTCATAAAGATAGTGTCTCTAAATTTTTAGGGCAAACATGATGGCTACTAACTCTAAGTTATGAGTAGGGTAATTTTTCTCATGGACCTTCAGTTGTCGCGAGGCATAAGCGACTTCTTGTCTTTTTTGCATCAATACCACTTCCAATCCACTTAGTAAAGCATCAGTATAAAGGGTAAATGTAACACTATGGGTTGAAGTGACTAAGATAGGGGTCGTAGTCAATCTCTTCTTTAGTTCTTGGAATGATTGTTTGCACTTCTTATCCCAATTAAACTTAACTCCCAATCTTGGTAAGCTTGGTCTTAGGTTTTGCTAGTTTGGAGAAGTCTTGTATCAATCTTTGGTAATATCCAGCTAGGCCCAAAAAACTCCTGATCTCTTCAACTGTCTTTAGTTGCTTCCAATCCATGACAACTTTCACCTTCTTTGGGTCTACAGAGATGCCTTCTGCTGATACTACATGGCTAAGGAACTTGACTGTCTTCATTTAGAATTCACACTTGCTAAACTTGGCATGTGATTGGTGCCTTCTGAGGGTTTCCAACAATATCCGCAAGTGTTCTAAGTGTTCAGCTTCTGACTTAGAGTAAATTAGGATGTCATCAACAAATACCACCACAAATTGGTCAAATTATTATCTAAACACTCAGTTTATTAAATTCATGAATGTTGTCGGGTCAAACCAAAGGGCATCATGGTGAATTCAAAGTGTCCATATCTCGTTCTGAAGGTTGTTTTGTGTATGTTGGACTATCTGATTCTCAATTGATGATAACCCGACCTAAGATCAATCTTTGAGAAATGAGTGGCTCCTCTCAATTGATCAAATAGGTCATCAATCCTCGGTAGAGGGTACTTATTCTTCATTGTAGCTTGGTTCAACTTTCAATAGTCGACATATAGTCTTATGGAACCATTTTTCTTCTTCACAAACAATATAGGATCTCCCCAGGGTGACTCACTCAGCTTGATAATCCTTTCTCCCAAAGTTCATCGAGTTGAGACTTCAACTCAATCAGTTCTACTTGTGCCATTTTGTAAGGAAGTATGGCTATAGGGTTAGTTTTAGGGTCAAGTTCAATCTTGAATTCTAATTAGCTACCATGTGGTAGTTTGGGTAAGTTGTCTAGGAATATGTCTTTGGACTCACTCAAAACTGCTAGATCTTGGATTTTCTTTTTTTGAACAAGATATTCCTCTGCGAGTCTATCGAACTTATCCTTCTGCTTCAAACAATTTAACACGGCTATGGTTGGACTCCTTGGTAGTCTCTGCATATCTTCGTTAATTCTATAGGTTTCCCTCGAAGGTAGGGTTATGATTACTCGCCTCTTAGGACAATCTATCTGAGCTTGGTACTGTTCTAACCAATCCATCCCCAAGATTACATCATAGCCATAAAAAGTAAAATATGTAGATCAATTATTAAGAGTTTATCCCCAAATCTTAGGTCACAACTACACCTTCTTTTTGATGTAACAGTGGTCCCTATTGGTATGGACACATTCAAAGTTATGGACAGTGTTTTTGTCACAAGTTGTAACCTATTAGCTAATTCTTTAGAGATAAATGATTTTGAGGCACTCAAGTCAAATAACAATCTCATAACAACATTAAATAGTAGGAACATACCTTCCACAGTAGGGACTTGATCTTCCTGGGCCTCAATAGCAAACATTTTGGCTTGGTTCTGACCACGACCCTAATTCTGCCTTGATTGGTGTTTTGTTGTTGTTGTTTGACTTGAGGACAACCATTCTGACCTCTTCCCTGGGTGTTTTGTTGTTGCTAGGGACACTGAGCTAGTACAGTTAGGCAACTTTTGGCTATATGGCCCCTCTGCCTGCACATGTAGCACAACCATTCTCACTTTGTTCTGCCCTATTTCTGTGGCGCCTTCCCACAACTCTTGTTCCTTTTTTGGGTCCCGTGATCTTTTTCATTCTAGGGCCTTTTGTTCTTTTCCCTTAGCCGTTGTTCTAAGTTGAGTTCTTGTTCCCATGACATCTGTGTGTGTTCTTAGGCCCAAATGTGTTCTTAGGCCCAAAGGCATTCTTAGGCCCAAAGGCATGATTACTTTTTAGATTTCGATCTTAAGACCCTGAGCAAACCGGTTAGCCTTCCTCCTCTCCTCACGGTTCACTTTCTAACAGAATTTGGCTAGTCCAGTGAATTTCTTCTCATATTCTGCCACTGTCAGTTCCCTCTGATTCAGCCACACGAAGTCCTCCTATAGCTTCTTCAGAGTAGCCTCCAGAAAAAATTTCTCATAAAAGATCTCCTCAAAATCTTCCCAGCTTATAGCCTCAACATCCATGTTAGGGCCCATCCTCATCATACGCCACTAACTTCTAGTCGATCCCTTGAAGTGGTATGTGGCCAGTAGTACTCTTCGTGATCCTGTCAACTTTAGTACATTTAGATGTTTGTCCATTTCTTGGTACCAGTGATTAATAATGATATAGTTTACGATACCATCAAACTGAGAAGGGTGGAGTTTCTATAGCTCCATCAATATCTTTCTTTGCTTCTCATCATCTAGATCCTCCTAAGTCTTCTAGCATTCTAGAGCTTGGGCCATCGGTGTTGTCTACTAAACTTCGATGGATTCAGGCACTTGAGGCTGAGGTACTACCTAAGGGAGTATCTGGGGTAGAACCCTCATCAGTTGATCCATAACCCTCCAGCAACTTCATTCATCATGTTTTCCATTTGGGCCTCCATGCCAGCAAGTATTTCATGATCCCTCTGCTTTGTCTCGTCAGCAGTGTTGGATCGGGTAGCATATCTTCTTATTCTAGCCATTGTCTATAAATTTAACAGCTTGTCAGTATTTGCCTCGTCAAACACTCGTATTATCATGACCCTAGATTCATGTTTCTAGATTCATGTCTCTAGGTTTTCAATTTGTTCGGTGACCTAACAGTTTATGCTTCTAGGTTCTTGTTTGTTCTTGGGTACAACATTTGGTTTCATATGACATACATATAGACAAATCAAGCATGTTTTTCAAACAATCATACAATCAAGCAATTTCATGCTAGCATAGCAAAATTTTTAGGTTTCCATCTAAGCTTCCAGGTTTAGTGTATCATACCACTCTACCCCTTCCACTTAGAGTTTCGCTCAGAAAATTGCCACACCCAAACAATTTAGCAAATGTCTCGATAACTAAGGTTTTCCAAGCCCACTATACCTGACTTTCCCATATTAGCCAAGCATAGAGAAACAAGTTCATCCAAAGTTACCGATCATTCACCAAACATGGTATGTCATTCTCCGATTCTAGACTTCCTCCATAACAACGAATTCCTATACATCTCATACCACATAGAAACTAGAGTTATAAAATCTTCCCAATCTCGTGTCCTGACCAAACAAGTGTTTCATTTTCACACGTTATCAATCTCTAACCTATATCCTAAAGTTTTATGCATTTGATCCACTATGCCACCCATGTTTTTGCTTAAGATCAATCCCCTAGACCCAGGGTTTCAATCTGGTCGACTCATAACCTTTGTCTAATCAAGACACCACCTTTGCATCTTTTTCGACTTTTAGTCAATTTCTAACCCTAATTTTTCACCTTCTAATCTTCTTTTATAGAAAGCAAAGGTGTTTTTCAACTTAGACCACTCGTACAAGCTAGTAGGAAAACCTCCAGATTGGGCAGTGAGACCAAAGTTTGTTTAGCAACCCCACTTTCTCATGTTGGATAATCTACCTCCTTTTCATTGTTTAGTTTTACTCAGGATGAAGCTTACCCACTATTAGCTCAACTTGCAGTCTTCGTATCCAAACAAAACATTTCAAAATATACATTTCTTTTTTTAAAACACTTTCTAAAATGTTTTTCAGTTTCAAAATAGAAGGTAGGGCACTCTAATTCCAACTCAAAGCACAGGTCAAACCTAGTTGAGTTAATACTTTCTAAATTTGATACCACTATTGGTATAAGATCAAAATTTCTAATTATAACCCAACAACTAATGTCTAGGCTTGACTTTCTAATTCCTGTTTAACAACTAATGCGTAGGCCTTGATACCATATTTGAAACAAACCAACCCCTGAGACTTTCAATTGGACTTAACCACAAGGTGGGTCAAGCCAATGCTACTTAACAAGTACATAACTTGACTTCTTATTCATTTTATATTATGCCTCATTAAGAATCAATAGTACTTAAAACAAAGTTCAACAAGGCAATTACACAAGAGATAAAAGAAAATTTTCCAAATCTTTATTGATTTAATATAAGATAGTACATAACTTAAAATTGATAAAAGAAATTAAATTTAGCAGAAGTATTACATTATAGATATTCAAAATTTGGGCTACATGCCCTTACATTCAAATATTAAAACTTTCTGAAATTAGAACCTATCTAATATCAAAGTCTTCATGTGATTTAAATCCCTGAAAAATAAAATAAGAAGGGTGAGCACATAGCCCAATGAATCTTTTTAAAACATCCAAATTACTAACTTAGGCTAGCAACACATTCAAATTCAAACACTTGTAAAACATTAAACATTTTAAACATTATTTTGTTTGCAGTTGTAAATTAGAATGAAAGGGTTTCAAAGCCTTTGATATTCTTAAGAAAATACCTCCCTTGAGTGAAAAGGCATTCATTTTGCCAAGTTTCATTGAAATTAGAGCCTAACCCATGTTCCAAGTATTTTGGGGCATCACCCATATGAACTAATCACATGTAAAGAACACCCACAATGACCCTCATGTTTACTATGATAATATGTGGTTCTTAATCTCAAAATCGTTTATTTAATCTCATATTCATAAATCATAAATAATTTCAACTTGTTTAGCACATAAACATTCAAAGCATGAAAATAAGCATATAGCATGCATTATATTTTAAAATAAACCTAAACATGCATAATCTAAGCATGACATGATTTTATGATCAACTAAACATGACATACGTGTTAAACTGAAAATTAAATCCTGCTTATCCTTTTAAACTGAAACCAAGCATACATGAACATGGTCTTAAACTAAACATGTAAAATGGAGGTTTTTGTAATACAAAAATCTTGTACTTAATAAAATGAGAATCTCAACATCAATTGGATGAAATTTGGATAAGAAATGAAATTGGTTCCATTTCAAGGGCAAATTTAACAGGTACAAAATCCTCATTTAGAGACCCTTAGGACCTCAAAATGATCTGAAATTTCATAAGATGACATGAACTAATCAACTAGACAACATATCCAAAAATTAACCCAATTGACCAAGAATTGGGTTTTCATTTACCTAATACCCTTTAGTGGAGTCTAAATTAGGAAAGTAAATGAACTGAAGATTACCGTAGTCAAACAATTGTTTGAAAATATGTATTAATCTATTATGAACACCAAAATATAGATTAAAGTCCTAAATTCTTATTATATAAGGAGATATAATTTTTTATTAAATTTATGTGGACCCATGAATGCTTGACCACCACAAATGGTCAAGTGCATCCATAGCCAATACAACCCAAAATCGGCCACATACGTGAGTATGAGTATTCACACATGTGAAGGAACCTAATTAGAAGTTTCTAAAAGTTTAATCCATGCTCACAAGGGAACCCTAGCTGTCACACACAAGACGAAACCAAAGAAACAAGAACAAAAAAGTTTTCTAAACCCAAAAACACACTATCTTGGTGCCAAGTGGGAGGATTACCATCATATCCTTGAACTTCATACCCTAAATGTCCCCTTGTGATTTATGTGCAAACCAAGTTGTCACACATGAGGGGAAACGCTAATCAAAATTGCCAAAACCATGGCCCCCTTCTGTCTTGGAAAAATTATTTAAACCCCACTTGTGCACACTTATTTTTCATCCCAAAACAAAGATTTAACACTCCCTTCTTTGCTTATTCTAGCCCTCTTCTTGATAACCCCTTTCTCTCTCTTATGTACATGAGTGATTTTTAGAGAGAAGTTAGGATTTTAGATTTCTTTTATATTCTTGAAGTTGCTGGTTGTTTTTGAAGTGCATAGAAGAAGGGAACCTTTGCTGGATTTTCTACAAACAAGCAACTAAGGTGGATGAGATTTTCTACTCTTCTACTTTACTAGTTTGAGTTTTTAGCATGTTCATGCATCTTTTCTTTTCAGTTTAGCATGTTTATTTTCAGTTTCCTACGTGTTTGATCATGATTTAGGTTTTGATCATCATGTATGCATGTTTTAAGTTGTAATACCCTGAAAATTTTGTACTTGACGAAATGAAATCTAATGTCCATTTAGTGAAATATGGATGCAAAATAAAATCAGGCTCAATTTAGGACTAAATTTGGCAAGTTCTAAAACCCTCATTTAGTAACCTGTAGGAACCCAAAACAACTTGAAATGAGGTAAGGTAACATGAATCGACCACTTGGACAACATATCCAAAAATCAACTCAATTAGTCAAGATTAGGGTTTCATTTGCCAAACACCCCTCAGGGGATCCAAAATAGGAAAGAATTGGGATTAGGGGTACTTCGGGGAATCAAAATGACCCAAAATAAAATAAGATGACATGAACTAACAAAATAGATGACATATCCAAAAATCAAAATAATTGGTCAAGAATGGGATTTTCATTTACTTAGTAACTTTAGTGGATTCTAAATAAGGAAAGTTAAGAGGGAAAATCACTTTGGGCCAAACTATTCCTCAAAATGTAAGTGAAGTTATTGTGATTCCAAAACTATAGGTTATAAATCATAATTCCTTGTAAATGAGGAGATATTAATTTTTATTTGATTTTTTGTGAACCCATGAAGGCCTGACCACCCCTAACATATGCAAGTCATATGGGTGGAACACCATGATCACGTGTACCCTCGCCCTACCCAAAGCTCCATGGGATGTTTTCCTTATTTGAATTCATGAAAAATGATCCCATATACCAATTAACTGATCATGTATGCCACACACACCAAAAGGATGAGACGTCCCATAGGAAATTAGAAAGAGCAAGAAGAGTGATCCCATACACTACGTTGTGATCATGTGCACCATGTCCCATTTGTGATAAAACCGGCCATGTGAGTGTGTGTGTGTAAGCACGCATGTGAACAACCAAATTAGAAGTTCCTAATGTTTGATTTGAGCTAAAACCTTGACCATACCATATAGAAAAAGGAATCAAAGAAAATAGAAAGTTTCCTTGTCTCCTCTTTTGGCGCCAATTCAAGGGATTCCACTATGTGGTGTGCCAACCTTGTATGTAAGCTGAATTAGAGAGTTTCCTTGGACCTAGATTACAATCTTAAACTATGTTATGGTGTACCTTCAAGACTGATAACATACTCCTCATTTTGGCGTCCAAGAATAGAGAATAGGAAAGATTTTCATATGAGGTTGTGTGATGAGCAAGCAATGAACCCAAATAAGAATGTTCTCTAAGCATGATCTGATCTAAATAAGGACGTCCCATATTGATATTGGCAAGATTCTAAGTCTGAAAATATTCCTTGAAATAAATTAAGAACTTTAAATAAGAATGAAATCTTGGTTCATAGGAATTTAGCAAGCTTTAGTGGTCCATAAGCACACTTGCCCATTTCCAAGCCAAGTCGTTTCATGTGTATATTGAAACTTGCTCAACTTTTGAGCTGCCCAAACTGACCTAGACATCCTCCCTTGTGCTCATAAACATATATATAAACCCCCTCTTGCTCACATTCTTTTCATCCACAAAGCAAGAGTTGAGATTTCCTCTTTGCTTGTTTAAAGCCCTCTACTTGGCATCCCTTCTTACTTCTCTTTTCTCTCTTGTGTGAAAAGTTTTGATTTTAGTGTTTTAGAGAGTTGTTGAAGTGGATTTGTTGGTGTTTGAAAGTGATAAAACATTGGGAATCTTTGCTAAAATTTTTGGGAGAAATCATCATAAGGTAAAAGTGATTTCTAGAACACCCCTTTTTCTTATTTGAATTAGTGGCATGTTCATTGTTTGTATAGTCTTCAGAAATCAAAATACTTTCACTTTCAGTATTTTAAAATTGATTTCAATTTCAAATTTGATTCATGTTCATGTTTATGCATTCATAATATCCATACCATACTTAGTATCGTACTTAGGTTTTATTTCAAAGTAAGATGCATGTTTGTGGATGTTCCATGATTTGATTTTTGAATTGTTGTGTTCTAAATTTTATTTATGTTAGTTCCATGTTCTGAAATTTATTTTGTGATTCATGGATATGAGATTTAACATGAAAAGATGGTGATAATAACCATGTACCATCATGGTAATATGTGGGTTGCTATGGATGTTTTTTTCATATGATTAGTTCCTATGGTTTTAAGACCAGAATACTTAGTTGGCGGGTAAGAGTCCCTAAGTTCCAAAAGTCCAATGAAATTGGCTAAGGCATGTCATATTTCACTCTAAGGAGGTACTTCATCAAGAACATCAAGGGCTTTAAAACCTTTTTGGTCTAAGTCTCAACTTGAGATTGATGTTTGAAACGCCTAATGTATGCAAGTATTTGAATTATGAATATGTTATTCATTTCAATTTGAAACATGGTTGTTTGAAAAAGATCCACTAAGCTTTGTGCTCACTCCTTCCTCTCTTATGTTTTAGGAAATTGAACCACGACGACATTACATATGAAATTGGCTATGAAAAACCATATTTCACTCTAAGGAGGTACTTTGTTAAGAACATCAAGGGCTTCAAAAACCCTTTTGGTCTAAAATCTCAACTCTAAACAAATGGATGCTTGAAACGCCTAATGTATGCAAGTGTTTGAATTGTGGATGTGCTATTGTTTTGAGTTTGAAAAATGGCTGTTTGATAAAGATATACTGAGCTATGTGCTCACCCCTTCCTCTTTTATTTTTCAGGAAATTAAACTATGGAAATTAGATAGTTTTTTATTTAGCAAGTTTTTATTTTCTTAAAAGTTTTCTTTCAATGTAAGGGCATGTTGCCCAATTTTGAATAAGACTTCTGCTGAAAGTTAGTATTTCTATTTTGAGATTATTGATCAACAATGTAATAGTTTACAAAGTTATGTACTTTCTTTTATTAATAAAAAAGTTGAATTTTTCTTTACCTTTAATTGCCTTGATTTTATTAAATGTGAATTTGTGCTATTGAATTTATTCTAAGGCATGTGGTATTGAAAAATAGAAAGTCAAGTGTGTGTCACTTGTAACGTAACACCGGCCCGACCCGCCAATTGGTTAAGTCCACCGTCAAAATAATGGTGGTTGTCCAAAACTCAAGGGATGTGGGGGTTGGGGTGTTACATTCTTGATTTTAGTGTTTTAGAGAGTTGTTGAAGTGATTTTGTTGGTGTTTGAAAATGCTAAAACGTTGACAATCCTTGCTGAAATTTTTAGAAGAAATCATCATTAGGTGAAAGTGATTTCTAGAGCACCCCTTTTTCTTATTTGAATTAGTGGCATGTTCATTGTTTGTATAGTTTTCAAAATTCAAAATACTTTCAGTTTCAATATTTTAAAATTGATTTCAATTTTAGTATTTTAAAATTGATTTCAATTTTTAGATTTGATTCATGTTCATGTTTATGCATTCATAATATCCATGCCATGCTTAGTATCATGCTTAGATTTTATTTTAAAGTATGATGCATGTTTGTGGATGTTCCATGATTTGATTTTCAGATTGTTGTATTTTGAATTTTATTTATGTTAGTTCCATGTTCTGAAATTTATTTTATGATTCATGGATATGAGATTTAACATGAAAAGATAGTGATAATAACCATGTACCATCATAGTAACATGTGGATTACTATGAATGTTCTTTTCATATGATTAGTTCGTATGGTTTTAAAACCAAAGTACTTGGTTGGTGGGTAAGAGTCCCCAAGTTCCAAAAGTCCAATGAAATTAGCTAAGGCATGCCATATTTCACTCTAAGGAGATACTTTGTCAAGAACATCAAGGGCTTTAAAACCCTTTTGGTCTAAGTTTCAACTTGAAACAAATTGATGTTTGAAATGCCTAATGTATACAAGTGTTTGAATTATGAATATGTTATTGATTTCAATTTGGAACATGGTTGTTTGAAAAAGATCTACTAAGCTTTGTGCTCACTCCTTCTTCTCTTATTTTTCTAGAAAATTAAACCACGACAACGATGCATATTAGTGATAAGTCTATTTTTAGAAAGTTTCTACTTTTAGAGAGTTTCTAGGTAGGGCATGTTGCCCAAGTTTTGAATTTCCGCTGCAAGTTAATTAAAGACTTCCGCTGTAATAATTTTTGAATTAGAAAATTTTGTAATTCCCTATTTGAATAAATAAAGATCAAGAATTTATTTTATCTCTCTTGTAATTGCCTTAGTTAAACTTGTTTCTAAATTTGAGTTGAATACTCTTAATTTTCATTGGGGCATGAAATAATTGAAATAGAAAGTCAAGTGTGAGTCACTTGTAAATTAACATAGACCCAACTCGCTAAATGGTCAAGTCCACCGTCAAAGAATGGTGGCTATGTCCAATACTCAAAGAATATGGGGGTTGGGGTGTAAAATAAGTATTCATGACACCATGTCATGTCTAGTTTTCATGCTTAGGTTTAATTTGAATTGTGAAGCATGTCATGCATTATTTTTATGCTCTTTGAATGTTTTATTCTTAATTTTACTATTTTGATTTTGAATTCATGAATATGTGAGAATTAAGTTCAAGACTTTGAAGTTTATGAACCGCGTACTATCATAGTAATCTAAGTGATACTACGGGTGTTCTTTACATATATTAAGTATATATGGGGCTCATCACTATGTGTGGATGTGTATAACCCAGAATACGTGAAATTTGGACATATTTAGAAATTAAGAATATTGATGCATGTTATACATGAATTGTGCAATGAAAAAATATTTAATGATTCATGTTTTGTATTTGTTGCATCAATGGTTTAATCTGATATTGTGTGTTTTATCACTAAGAAAAGATTAAATAATGATTCAATCCACGTACCGGCGCGATGATAGACTGCATAGTGTCATCGTGTGTGTTCCACCACCCGACCCGGCTTGCCGATTTACCATTGACGATTTTGAACTGGGGTTCCAAGAGTGATCCCACTTCATAGATATTGGGGTTTGAGTTTTTGTTTGTCATTTTCTCTCCCTACGATGTCGAACGCAGAGATTAAACTCTTTCGGTCCGAATGTCAACCATAAACAAGAAATTTGTTTGAATCGCCTAATGTACAAAAGTGTTTGATATGCTTGGTTTGTTTGAATTGTAATAATAATTTAGATGTTTAGAAAGATCCACTGGGCTATGTGCTTACCCCTTCCTTTTAATTTTCAGGTAATTGATTTACATAAAGACCATGAAAATTAGTTAGGTTCTTTTATTTAAAAAGTTTTTAATTTCTATGTAAAGGCATGTTGCCAAGTTTTGAATCTTCCGCTGTAATAGTTTTCTTCAAGATCAAATTATATACTCAATTTTATTTAATTAATTGAGTTTATGAATTTCAGTAATTTTCCATACTATTGCCTTATTAAATTCTTAAATTTAAGTTATGTTCTGTTAAATACAATCAAGGCATGAAATAATTGAAATAGAAAGAAAGTCAAGTGTGTGTCACTTGTAAATGTAACACTGGCACGACCCGCTGTTTGGTTTAGTCTACTGTCAAAAGAATGGTGGTCCTGTCCAATGCTTAAAGATACGGGGGTTGGGGTGTTACATGTATTTTCATCCAAAAGTGAAGTATTTTGATAAGAACATCAAGGGCTTAGAACCCCTTTCAGTCTTAATGTCTACAATAACCAAAGATGTTTGAATCGCTTAATTGTTTATAAGTGTTCGAATTTGGATGTATTTTTTTATTTAAATTAGTAATGTAGTTGATTATGGAATAATCCACTGGCTATATGCTCACCCTTTCACCTCTTATTCTCCAAGAAATTGAATCATGAAGACTATTGAGTATTTGATGAGATTTTAAATTTGGAAAATTTATATGTAAGGGCATGTCGCCCAAATTTTTGGATTATTTGAATTACGACTTCCACTGAAATTAGACTTTTAATTTGAGTTATGTACTCTTTTGTTTTTTGAAAATTCAAGTATGTACTTCTTTATTATAAAGATTAAAGTTTTTTTTCCCATGTAATAGTCTTATTTAATTAAAGTTAAATTGCTTGGGTTGTGTGCTCATTATGAA
The DNA here is from genome assembly GCA_030144865.1 of Tinospora cordifolia. Taxonomy (NCBI): domain Eukaryota; kingdom Viridiplantae; phylum Streptophyta; class Magnoliopsida; order Ranunculales; family Menispermaceae; genus Tinospora; species Tinospora cordifolia. Next base: position 10,092 of record JAJIYU010003171.1, on the reverse strand, counting down.
ATAATAAGATTTGAAACAATTAGAATGTGATGCAAGTTGTGTATTTGTAATGTAACATGGCCTGACCCACCTTGTGATTAGTTAAACAATCAAGTCTCACGGGTTGGGGTGTTACAGTTCTAGAAGTTACTTCCACCTTAGTATGCAGAATAGTTGTAAGCCTCTGAAATCTGACAAAACTCCATTACTCAAGACGTTCAAACACTCAAAAACCCTCAAAACACTGAAGAACACTCAAGAACAGTTCAAGATTACTCGTGAATTGAGGGGGTTGCTAAGAAGAAGGTTAGAGAAAGTCAAGAGGGATCTTATCAGCTCTTGCTTTGGGATGAATAGAATGAAAGTATTAGGGGGTTTATATAGATTTTTAGAAGGTAAGAATTGGCTGGTTTGCGATCATGATAATAGGAATCTTTCTATTTGCCTTCTTGTGAAGTCGCACTATAGTGTAGATTAGGGTTTGTTCTCGGTCTTCTTTCCATTTTTCTTCTTTGTGCATGGTTTGGAAACTCATAACACAATTATTTACGCACGACTAGGTCAAAACATGCCAATTCGTGTCTTATAAGAAATGCAGGACTGCCCAAAATAAGAATTTTTCTATTTTTTATACTAAGTCGCTATGTTTGACTTTCTTAATATACTTTTAGTTTCACGCAATTTACTTTATATATATATATATTTATTTATTTATTTATTTATTTATATTATGTGCACAAATTACTCAATTAATTAATTTTTTCTATTTCTTATAGCTTGCACAATAATATATATATCCATATCTTTCATTCTGCCTATAAATATATATATACATGTATAAGTTTTCTATTAATATAAGCTTGTTATAATATAACTTATAATATATGTTACATAATACCCCAACCCCTAAAAGACAGTTTTAAGCTCAACTACAAGGCAAGTTGGGTCCAATGTTACATGTACAAGTACATAACTTATATCACATTTCATTATTTCAAGTTTTATTACTTTTCAATAAGCGCAGAACCCAAATAATTTAACCTTAATTTAATAAGACTATTACAAGAGAGATAAAAGAAAACTTCAATCTTTATTTATTGAATAAAATAAAGGGATACATGCTATGAATTCAAATAATATAAAGGGAGTACATAACTCAAAAATAAAATTTAGCAAAAGGCTTAATAAAGCAAAAGTGGGCAACATGCGCTTGCATAAGAAAAAGATTTTAATCATCCAGTCTTCATATTTAATTCCCTAAAAAATATTAAAGAGAAGGGTGAGCACATAGCTCAATGAATCATTCATCGAACTATTAATTTACTAATTCAAATCAAAAGTACATCTAATTTCAATCACTCACAAGCATTAAGTGTTTCAAACAATATCTTGTTAGACTTGTATATTTGATCAAAAGAGGTTTTAAACCCTTGATGTCCTTCATTAAAATACTCCTATTCTAGGATAGAATAAAAATTCATCTTGTCACATTCCATTGGAAATAAGGATTACATGTCCACCTTCCGAGTATTTTAAAACACATCCACACTTAGTGATGTTACTCATATACACTAAGTGTATGCAAAGAACACCCATTACATCACTTCAACTACTACGATGGTATTTAGTTCTTATCTTCACTTTCTTATATCTAAATTCAAACAACCATGATACTAAATCATAAGAGTTGATATCATAATTTAAATAATCAAGAAAACACGGAAAACATACATGGCATGCTTGAAAACTCAAGAATAAGTCTATGCATGGAATCTAAGCATGTCATGCTATCATATATGAATTAAAACATAAAAACATGCTAAACTGAAAATAAAACTTGATCAAATATGTTTCGAACTGAAATATAAACATGCTGAAAACTGAAAACAAACATGCATGAAGATACTAAAGTTTGAAGGAGTAAAGAATGAGTTCTAGAAATCTCACCACCTCAATCCAAGTTTCTTGTTGAATCTAGCAGATGTTTTCCTTATCTATCACTTTTAGAACTTCAAGAACAAGAAAGGAAAACTACAAATCCTAACTTCTCACTAAAATTGAATGCAAGAACAAAAAAGGTGAGAAGGAGTTGCAAGAAGAAGGCTAGAACAAACAAAGAGAAGGATTTCAACTCTTTCTTTGGGATGAAAAGAATGAGAGCAACTAGGGGGGTTTATATAGATTTTCAAGAACACAAGGGAGGACTTTTTGGGCAAGATCTCAAGAGAATCTTTTCATACACATCTAGGACATTTTTGCATGGTTTGGGCAAGTGTGCTCATGGTTTGGACAAGTGGACGCACTAGGATTCCAATTCCAAAGATATGAGCACAATTTTGTTTCCTAACCAAGTGTGAACTCTAAATGGGTCTAGATTATGTTCTAATTCAATTGGAACGTCCATATGGAATCAGATTTGGGCACTTAACAATTTTCCTTTGCTTGTTTCTTGCTTGGTCATTACACAAACATGCATAGAAACACTTCTAATTTTGGCCTTTTTTTTTATTAAGGAATTGTTTCCTTGAGCAAAGGTGGCTGGTGGGTACATGATCAGACTTGAGGGACATAAGATCAAGATCTTAGGAATCTTAGAAAACTCTCTTAATTTGGAATTTGACACATATGAAGCAAACACACATGGTGTAGACAATTTTAGGGTGCATGGGTACACTTAATCATTTGTCTTGGTACACGGGATCATTTGTCTTGGTTTCTAACTATGGAGAAACTTCTCATAGGTGTGGTATACTGAATCATTTGCATGACACATGAGATCATTTTTCATGAATACAAATAAAGGAAACATCCCATAGAGCTTTGGGTAGGGTAAGAGTACACATGATCATGGTGTTCTACCTATGTGACTTGCACATGTTTAGGATGACCATGACTTATAGGTTCACAAAAATCAAATAAAAATTAATATCTCTTTATTTATAAGGAATTATGATTTATAACCTATAGTTTTGGAATCACATGAAAAAATTAAGAATTTCAATATATGGTTTGGTTAAATTGGTCTTCATTTACTTTCTTTAATTAGAACCCACTAAAGGCACTCTAAAATAAAAATCCAAATCTTGACTATTTGTCCCGATTTTTGGATATGTTGTTTATTTTGTTAGTTCATGTCATCCTATTTCATTTTGTGTTATTTTGATTCCCCAAAGTACTTTTTAAATGTCAATTCTTTTTAATTTGGAACCCCTGAAGGTCGTTTGGCAAACAAAAACCCTAATATTTACCAATTATTCTAATTAGTTGGTTCATGTTACCTTACTTCGTTTCAGATTGCTTTGGGTCCCTATAGGTCACAAAATGAGACTTTTAAAAACCGAAATGAGTCCGGTTTCATTTTACACCCAATTTCACTAAATTGATTTTGAATTTTATTTCAAGTACAGAGTTTTTAGGTATTACATGTTAAGTTTAAAATGATTAATCTATATTTAGAAACTTGCTATAATAAAAACTTGCAACCCATATCTTTATTGAATTTATTAATAAATAAGTTTTTATTAATAAATACTCATTTAATAATTATAGTAATTAATGAGAAGAATTTATATTATATTTTATTTTCTAATATCTGAATTTTTTATTATTTTTGTCTCACCTAATATATATACGTATACATAGTTGCCATTAATAATATAAGCTTGTTATAAGATAACAAATTTCATATATACATAGTTGCCATTAATAATATAAGCTTGTTATAAGATAACAAATTTCATATAAGCCCATAATATATATACATAGTTGCAATAGGTATAGATAGCACGTTATAAGATAACTTTCCATTAAAATCCAATATATAAGCCCATGTATTAGACCCAGCAATCCACTTTAATTACTTATCATGCCAAATTTGATGCCAAACATGTCATAATTTACAAAATCTAATTACCATTAATGCCATTCTCTTTGCCCTTGCGATCAAAAACAATTACAAGGGTTGCCATATTTGAAGACAATAGTGCCACAATTTGCAATCACTATGTACACACTATGCCATTTATCAATCCCAGTCGACCCACACTAATGGTATGCTATTTACTCTTTTGCCATTTTTCTTATTCCAGTCGACCCGTGCACTTGGCAAGCTAATTACGTTTGTGCCACTCAAATCTTACAAATGTGCTACATTTGTATTCTCAACGTAACACATATATAATGTGATGTATCTCTATATATTCTTCCATATAAATTTTATTTTCCTTTACCTTTATTTATTTAAACGGATCTTGATACTTTTTGCAACCCAAAAATATATCATTCAATTAACTCTAGTTATTTTATATTTTTAGCTATATTAATATTAAGGTTTTAATTAAATATCAACTTATTTTATAATATTTAAGTATCAAATTTAAAGTTTCATTTGCCAATACTTGTTTTGTTTCAATTTTACATATTTTATTTTATACCTTAGAATATACATGAATTTACACTCAAAATTCTATAAAATTCTCAAGGTCACAATAATTTTCTCTAATTTTCATTTATATTAAATACTTAAATTTTTTTTCTCAAAAATCTTGAGTGTTACAATTTGTGGTGCGTAGACAAGTAGGTGAATGTATGTAATACCCCAAACCCCCAAGATATAGGTTTAAGCTTAACCACAAGGCAGGTTGGGTCCTATGTTACATTTACAAGTACATAACTTGCATCTCAATTTTTTTATTTAAACACTTATTGAAAACGTTCATAGATACATCACAATGTATTAAATTTTAATTCAATAAGCCTATATAATTAGATAAAGGAATACTTCGAATTCTTTATTTATTCAAATAAAATAAAGAAAGTTACATTCTTAAATCAAAATTTGAGTACATAACTTTCAAAACTTAAATAAAATTCAGCGGAAGTCTTAAATTCTAAATTTGGGCAATATGCCTTAAAATAAAACTTTCAAAACTTAGAAATAATGAAATATCTATGGCCTTCATGATTCAAGTCGATTTCCTAAAAAATAAAAGGAAGGAGTGAGCACATAGCCCAGTGGATCATTCATTAAACAACTAAGTTACTATTTCAAATCAATAGCACATCCAAATTCAAACACTTTCATGCATTAAGTGATTTAAGCAACTTTTTGGTTGTAGTTGACGTTAAGACTGAAAGGGGTTTTACTCTCTTGATGTTCTTAATTTAGATACCCCTCTTTAAGGGTGGAAAGACATTTCTTTGTCACTTTCCATTGGATGCCATATACCAAGTATCATTTAGTTGTGCCCCGCAACCACACATAAGAACACCCATAGCACCCATACGGGTCACTATGACAGCACTTGGTTCTTATCTAGTTTTTTATATTTAAGAATCACATAATCATAAAAGAAAATCAAAATATAAATATCATAAGTTTAAATAACCAAGAAAGCATGAAAACTTTACATCGCAAGCTTGAAACATTGAATTAAATCCTAAACATGGATTCTAAGCATAGCATGCTCTCATGAGTGATTAAAACATAAAAACATGCTAACTAAAATGAAAATATGATTAAACATGCTAAAACTAAAATAAGGCATGCTGAAAATTAGAATTTAAATAAGCATGAACATGCTAGAAATTTAAAATAGCAAAGTAGAGGTTTAAGAAATCTCCTCCACCTTAATCTGAGTTTTTTTTTAATCCGGTAGAGGGTCGTCTTATCAACCACTTTAAACCACCAACAAGACTACTTCAACAACTCTCTAAAATACTAAAATAAGAACTTCTCACAAAAGAGGATGAGAAGAGGTGCCAAGAAAAGGGTAAGAACAAACAAAGAGGGAAGTGTCAACTCTTTGCTTTGGGATGAGATGAAAGTCAACAAGGGCAGTTTATATAGATGTTCATGAGAGCATATGGGCAGTCCTATGGAAGCCTTGGGCAACTTGGGAAGCTCACAAAAATTTGGGCAAGTTCTTATACATAAAGGGGATGGTTCACATAAAGAGGGTAAGTGTGCTCATGGTTGGCAAGTGGGACCACTATAGCTTTCTAATTCAAAAGATATGAGTACAATCTTGTTTCCTAACTATGTGTGAACACAAAAGAGGTTTAAATCATATTCTAATTCAAATGGGATGTCCCTTATGTGCTCATGGCAACTTTCCTTTTTGGTTTCCTTGCTTACTTATCACACAAACACGCAAGGAATACTTTCCCATTTTCTTATTTCTTGGAAATCAAGTATGAGCGTACAATATCAAATTTGAGGGGACACCATATAATAGTCAAAGATGCTCATCTTGGTTCTAAGAAACTATCTAAATAGGGTTACTTACATGTGTGCACACACACATGTACGTGCTTGGGCCATTTTAGCTTAAGTGGGTGTGGGTGTATACAATTAAGTGGGGGTGGCCATGACTTCATGAGTTCACAAAAATCAAATAAAAATTAATTTCTCCTTATTTATATGAAATTATGATTTATATCCTATAGTTTTGGAATCACATGAACCTAATGCACATTTTAAGGTATGGTTTGGCCCTGAGTAATTTTCCTTCAAAAACTTTCCTTATTTAAGACCCACTGAGATCACTAGGCAAATGAAAGTTCAAATCTTGGCCAATTGTTTTGATTTTTAGATATTTCATTCATTTTGTTAGTTCATGTCATTCCATTTTGTTTCGGGTCATTTCGATCCCCCGAAGTACCTTAAATGACAATTTTTTCTAATTTGGACCCCTTGAAGGTCGTTTGGCAAATGAAAACCCTAACCTTGACCAATTGTTATAATTTTTGGATATGGTGTCCCCTTAGTTGGTTTATATCATCTTACTTAATTTCAAGTTGTTTTGGGTCTCTAAAGGGCACTAAATGAGAGCTTTGAAGCCTGTCAAATTTAGCCCTAAAATGAGCTCGGTTTCATTTTGCACCCAAATTTCATTGAGTAAATGATAAAATTCATTGAATTGGGTACAAAGAAATTAGGGTATTACAACCTACCCTCAGAAAAATTTTATCCTCAAAATTTGGACATAACTAAGGATTTCTAGTGTACAAGTGTGGATATTTTGTCTTCATCTCATTTTCGAGTTTCCAGGTAGCTTCCACCTTGTGATGTTTGCATAGTACCTTCACTAACGGGATATCCTTTGTTTGCAGACTCTGTACTTTATGGTCGAGGATTCTGACCACTGTTTCCTCGTAAGTAGCATCATCTTGAATATTTACTTCTTCCTAGTGGATGATGTGAGAAGGGTCAGGTTTATACTTTTTCAACATGGATGCATGGAATATGTTATAAGCTGAAGTCATTCAGCTTGTTAGGTCCAACTTATAAGCACATTCTCCGATTCTTCTAAGTATTTCAAAGGGTCCGACAAACCTCAGAGATAACTTTCCTTTGAATCCAAACCTCTTGATGCCATTTTGAGGACTAAAATTTTCAAAAATATTTTGTCCCCAACTTGAAAGTCTAGTGGTCTTCTCCTATTGTCAGCATAGCTCTTCTAACGACTTTGTGTTGTAGTCAACCTCTCTTGTATTAACTTGACTTGGTTATTCATTTCTTCCACCAAATCTGGTCTGATCAGTACATGATCCTTGAGTTCAGCCTAACAAGTAGGTGATCTGTAGGGCCTTCTATATAGAGCATCGAATGGAGCCATCTTAATACTTGCCTGATAACTATTGTTATAGACAAACTCTTTCAAGTGTAAGTACTTGCTACAATTCCCCTTGAAGTCTAAAACACAAGACCTCAACATATCCTCTAAAATCTGGATAACTCTCTCAGACTGACCATGTAACACCCCAACCCCCACATTCATTGAGCATTGGACATAACCACCATTCTTTGATAGTGGACTTAACCATTTGGCGGGTTGGGCCCATGTTACTTTACAAGCGACACACACTTTCTATTTCAATCATTTCATGCCTTAATTGTATTTGACAGTACATCACTTAAATTTAAGAGTTTAATAAGGCGATAATACAAGAAATAAATGAAATTCATAAACTCAATTAATTAAACAAAATTGAATACATAATTTGATCTTGAAGAAAAACTATTACAGCGAAAGATTCAAAACTTGGGCAACATGCCCTTACATAAAAATTAGAAACTAAAAAGAACCTAACTAATATTCATGGTCTTTATGTAATTTAATTACCTGAAAAATAAAAGAAAGGGGTGAGCACATACCCCAATGGATCTTTCTAAACATTTAAATCATTATTTCAATTCAAACAAACCAAGCATATCAAAAACTTTTGTACATCAGGCGATTCAAACAAATTTCTTGTTTATGGTTGACATTAAGACCAAAAGAGTTTAATCTCTATGTTTCACATCGTTGGGAGAGAGAATCACTCTTGGAAACTCAAACCCGAATGTCTATGCAGTGGGATCACTCTTGGAAACCCAATTCAAAATCATCAATGGTAAGCCGACAAGCCGGATCAGGGTGGAACACATACAATGACGCTATGCAGCCCATCATCGCACCGGTACGTGGTTAGGATCATTATTTAATCTTTTCTTAGTGATAAAACACACAATATTGGATTAAACCATCAATATATCATATACATAACATGAATCGTTAAATATTTATTCATGGCACAATTCATGCATATCATGCATCATTATTCATGATTTCTAAACATGCATAACATGTATATTCGTGGCACATTAAATAAATAAAGCACGCATATTAAAACATATATTCAATCAATCAACGTCAAAACATCATTACACATGCAAGACTTATTCAAATTAAAATAAAGAAATAGAAGTTAGAAATCACTTCCACCTTAAATAAATCTCTTCTGCACACTTCTGAAATCTGACAGAGTTCCGTTACTCCAAAGCTTCTAAACACTCAAGAACAGTTCAAGATTACTCAAGAACTGAGGGGATTGCCAAGAAGAAGGCCAGAGAGAGTCAAGAAGGACTAGTATGTTCTTGATTTGGGATGAAAATAATGAGAACACTAGGGGTCCTTTATATAGAGTTTAAAATGGCATAGAATGGTAAGTTTGTGGTGTTCTCCTTGTAGGAAACTTGTCAATTCTTCAAAATTTCATGCCTCCCAAGTATAGGAGAATAATAAGTGTGTTTGGGTAATTTTTTTGGAATTTAGAAACCAATTTTTGGATTTTAGAAACATTTTCTCGAATTTATTCAAATTTTTCTATTTTTTTTCAGATCATTTAACCTAAATCGTCGAATTTTTCCTCGAGCGCAGCAATGGTTCGTGATCAGCAAAAAAAGTCTCCGATCTGGACTGTTGGATCTTCTTCGAGCGCAACACGGTTTGCGATCAACTAAAACATCTCAAATCTGGACCGTTAGATCGCTCCTCGAGCGCAGCACTGGGTTTGCAATCTACGAAAAGTGTCTGAACCGTTAGATTTTCCTTGAGTTTCGTACACAGCTCTCAATTCACAATTAACGAATCGTGCCCGCCGTTGGATCGTCCTCAAGTGCCTTGTGCAAATCTCCAGGCCATTGGATTTTGATGTTCCGGTGCATCTGAGCGTTGGTGTTGTTTTAATCTCCTTCATTGGATTGGGCAAATCGATCATAGACCATTGATATTGATGATTCGGTGCACCCGGGCATTCGGTGTAGACTTGATCGCGGCCGTGGGATCTTAGATCGTGCAGATTACACGTTTCTGGCCATTGGATGCAGTTTCTATTACCAAAATCACTTTCTAAGGTTGCTATTATCCGAAATTTGCTAATTATAAACTTTCTAATTGATGTAAACATGGTTTATTGCACATGTCCTTTTATTTTATTAATTTTCTAATATTCTCCCCTTTCTATTTCTTTAATATTGTATTTATTATATATTTTTCTATTTCTTTAACATTTTTAATGCCAACAATTAGTAATCTACATTTTTCATTTCTTCATTTCACATATTTCTATCTATATTTATTTCATATTTTTATTTTCAGATAATAATTTATGTAATTATAAATTAATATTTATATAATCTTATACTTATATTAGATAAATATAAGCATACAATATTTTTATTCAATTATGTAAATTTATCTATATACATATTCCTATAATATGTAGTATTTAACACACATTATACTAACGCACATATATTATTCACACACACATTAAACAATATATATA
>JAJIYU010003170.1:0-27761 GCA_030144865.1 Tinospora cordifolia | reverse complement strand
TTCACTATATCTCTAATTTATTTTATTTTTCATGCGCCAACCCACCATTTGCACCCAAAATTTCTTAAAATCTTTGAAATTAATTTATTTGACTTATTTTATTTATTTTAAGTTATTTGACAAAATTTTGGGGTATTACAGATGAGTTATCCCTTTCTGTAGACTTCGGTCTTGTTGCCCGACTGGAGGTTTTCCCACCAGCTCGTACAAGTGACCAAAGTTTAAGAACATACTTATCTTCAATGAAAAACTTAGGAAGTAGTATTTACGGGCATGAAAACTCCCTAAAGTACAAAGATGGAACCAAATGTGGTATTAGAAAAGGAACATGGGTTGTTGGTTCGATAAAAAGACCATTCAACCAAGTAATTGAAAGACCCTGGGTAGAGACTTGGGTATTACTAAGGGTGGCACAATGGCTCGTAAATAAAAATTTTAAGGACATAGATTAGAAACTGAAAATGTGAAAACATAACATGACCCTCCATTCAGATTGGTAGATCATGAATAACAAGAAAAAGTAATTTGCACTAGGCGCACTGCGCTTCCTCTTGCCCAAATTGATTAGTTAAGACACGAGATCGTGAGGATCCTGTATCTTTGGTTTTTGTGTGGTATGAGACGTGTAAGAATTCAGGAGTATGGAGGAATCTTACACTTGGAGGATGACGGACCATATTTAGTGAATGATCAACGACTTTGGAAGAGTTTGTTTCCCTGTGCTTGGCTGGTATGGGATGGTTTAGTATGGGGGGCTTAGGAGACCTTAGTTGTCGAGACATTTGCAAAATTGTGTGAGTATAATGAAATCTCTAAGTGGAATGCTGTGTCGATGGGCAAGCATGGTATGAGATGCCCCCAAACTCAGAGGCATGAAAAGAAACCTAGAATTTTGCTATGCTAGCGTGAACTTGTATGATTGAATGATTTAATGATTGATTGAATGCATTTACTACTTGTTGAAATTCATGAAAGTATATGTAACATATATTTTGACTTGGAGACCAAAAAATCCTTAGAAGAACTTAGAATCATGAATTGATAGGCCATTAAAGAAATCAAAAACCTGGAGACATAAATCTAGCATCACAATAGCAAGAATGAAAGGAAACTTTGAAGAAATGAATACTAAGATGATTTTGATTTGTAGATAATGGCTAGATCTAAGAGATGTGCCACCAAAGCTGCCACATATGACAAGACTAAACCATAAGGACATACTAGTGTTGCTGAGCCTTAGATTGAGAATATGCTGACGCTTAACTTATTAACAGAGATCACTAGGAGAGTTATAGAGTAGATTATGAGGGCACTGCCTCAGATGATGCCACAAGTAATGTCATAGCCGCAGAGATATAAGAGCAAATTTTGGTATAGCAACCGCTCCCTGTACCAAATGTTTTAGTTTGCTAGAGGGCCCGAGATGGCATTGAGAATAATGAATAAAGGGACATGTTGATGGATTTGTAGAAACTCTCCGCCCATCTCAATTTGATGGCACGTCTAACTACATGTCGACCAACGATCATTGGTACCAGGAGCTCGATGAACATTTGGATGTATTTGGGGAGACAAGTTCCCATAGAGTTGCATTGGCTACCCATTAGTTTAAGGGACCAGCCAAAAGTTTGTAGTGGATGCTGAAGGCAGATCTGAACACTGATGTTAGGCAGATGAGCTAGGAGGATTTCAAGGAAGTGTTATATGAGAAGTTCTTCTAAAAGGATACTCTGAGGAAGATGTAGTTTGAGTTCATTAGATTGACTCAAAAAGATATGACTGTAGTGGAGTATGAAACCAAGTTTACCAAATTGGCCAAGTTTTCCCCTGAACTAATCAGGGAATAAAAGATGGAGGCCAATAGATTTGCAGAGGGTCTCAAGATTGAGATCTAAAAAGTGATAATACCAATGGGACTAAAGACGTACAACGACGTCGTGGAGAAGGAATTGTTATGGGAGAAAGAACTTAACTTCAAGTAGAAGTTGAAGAATAAAAACAAGAGACCAAATAATAGCCAAGGTGACCAAAAGGCACAAAATGGAAACAAGAAGCAGGACACTAATTAGAATGGAGGCAACAAAATGCCTCAAACTCAGAATTGGTCCAACTTGACTAAAGAGGAGCAGAGGTAGTGGGCCAAGCAACAAGGGTTGTGTTATCACTACAACCAGCCAAGGCACGTGACAAAGTTCTGTCCTACCAAAACTCAACCACAGAAATATCAGGGAGGAGGACATAATGGTTGTCCTTAAACAAGGCAACAGAACAACAACTAGGGACAGAACCAAGACCAAGGCCAGAACTAGGTTAGAGTGTTTGTGGTTGCTGATATTCCCGTAGCTCAAGTCCCTGCATTAGAAGGTACATTTCTATTATTTATGTTGCTATAAGATTGTTGTTTAATTTGAGTGCTACGAAATCTTTATTGCTAAAAAACTAACAGATAGGTTGCAACTAGTAACAAAAAAACTGCCTATAACTTTGAATGTATCCACACCCATAGGGACTACTATCACCTTAAAAAGAATGTGCGGTTGTGACCTTAAGTTTGGAGAAAAATTGATCTCATTGGACCTCTGTGTACTTCCATTTTATGGATACAACGTAATCTTGGGCATGGATTAGTTAAAGTAGCATCAAGCACAAATACATTGTTCTAAGAGGAGAGTAACAATAACATTGCCTTCGGGAGAAACCTATAAAATTAATGGCAATATGGAGAGATTACCTAGAAGCTTGATGATAGCCATGTTGAACTACCTAAACTAGAGAGATGAACTCAATAAACTCTCAAAGCAGGACCCTAAGGAGCAAGAAGGAATCTAGAGCTTAGAAGTAGTCCGAGAATTCAAAGATGTATTCCCAGATGACTTACTTGGATTGCCACCAACTAGAAAAGTAGAATTCAAGATTGAAGTTCACCCTAGAACCAACCCCATAGCCATACCACCTTATAGAATGACACCAGTGGACTTGATCGAGTTAAATACTCAACTAGACAAGCTTTGAGAGAAGGGTTCATCGAGCTAAGTTAATCTCCATGGGAAGCTCCAATAATGTTCTTGAAGAAGAAATATGGGTCCACGGGACTATGGGTTGACTATCAGAAACTAAACTAGGCGATGGTGAAGAACAAGTATCCCCTACCAAGGATAGATGATCTATTTGATCGATTGAGAGGAGGCACTCATTTCTCTAAGATTGATTTGAGGTCAAAATACCATTATTTAAGGATCCAAGGGTTAGACATACACAAGACGACCTTCAAGATGCTGTATGGAAAGTTTGAGTTCATGTGATGTCATTTGGATTGACCAACGCACTAGCAGCATTCATGGATCTAATGAACTAAATATTTAGGCAATACCTTGATTAATTTGTAGCGGTATTTGTAGATGACGTCCTTATATACTCTAAGTTAGAAGCCAAACACTTAGAACACTTTAGGATTATGTTGGAGACCTTTAGAAGGAACCAGCTGTATGCCAAATTTAGCAAGTGTAAATTTAGGATGAAGGCAATCAAGTTTGTTTGCCAAGTAGAATCAGTTGAAAACATCTCTGTAGATCTTGATAAAGTGGAAGCTATCATGGACTAGAAACAACCCAAAATGGTTACATAGATCAGACGTTTCTTAGGCCTGGCTGGATACTGCCAAAGATTCATCAAAGACTTCTCCAAGTTGGCCGAACCCATAACCAAGCTAACTAGAAACAAAGTCAAGTTTAATTGGGATGAGAAGTGTTAGAATCATTCCAAGAACTGAAAAGGAGATTGACTTCGACCCTAATCTTAGTCATTCCAACCCATGCTATTGAATATGTTCTATATAAGAATGCTTCACAAAATGGATTGGGTGCAGTCTTGATGCAAAAAGGAAAGGTTGTTGTATATGCCTCAAGACAACTTAAGATCCATGAACAAAATTACCCAACTCATGACTTAGAGTTGGCAGCTATTGTATTTGCCCTAAAGATTGGGACACATTACCTTTATGGAGAGAATTTGATTTGTTTTTAGATCACAAGAGTTTGAAATACATCTACACCTAGAAAGAGTTACACCTTAAGCAGCAGAGATGGATGAAGTTCCTTAAGGGCTATGATTTCCAACTACACTACCATCTAGGGAAGGTTAATGTAGTGGCTGATGCCTTGAGTAGAAAATTCAACAAATAGCAGGAGGAAAATGGTCAGATGTATTAGTTAATTGAGGATTATAACCAAGCCTTCACTTTAGATGAGAGACAGGCTTATCTTTAAAACATGACTTGCCAACCATATCTTTTAGTACAGATCAAGAATGAATAAAGGCAAGATAAGTGTCTCACAAGTCTAATAGAAGGAGTTGAACAAGGAAAACATACTGACCTTAGATTGGATGTTGAAAATACCCTAAGGCTTCGAAATAGAATTTGTGTGCCTCAAAATGGATAGAGTAAGCAAACCATACTAAATGAAGCCCATCAGACCAAGTACACAATGCATCCAAGGGTGACAAGATGTATCAAAACCTTTGCAAGAATGATCTACTGGATGCGTAAGCTCACCCTTCCTTTTCTAACCTTTTAAGGAATTTTTGAATGGATGCTACGTAGTTAAAGTTAAATTCCATTCATAAAATGTTTAAGTTGGAAATGCCAGTCCTAATTGCTATTTTATGTTAGAGTTTAGTTTAATGTAATAAATATCAAGGGTCCTTATACTTCTTGAATGTTCAATTCAATTAATGATATTGATTTATTTTATCAAATGATTTCACATATGCTTTACAAAATCTATTTAAATGTTTGCTCATAGAATTGGGACTTAAAAGAAATAAAAATAATGTGTCATCGCCCACCTCCCAAGCGACCCATGAAAAGAGAAAGAAATGTCAAATGAGCAAGCACATGACGTGAACATGTTGGGATAGCTTAGGTGGTGGAGGCGGGGTGTTATATGTTAGAGTAGTGAGTCCAATTTGTCCATGGTGGGCTTAGTGAATTGTGTAGTCTAATTTAAAATTTAAAAAAAGTATTCTGTAAAAATAAAAATCGAATAGTGGATGCCATGTATATATGAATGAACAGTAATATTTATGCAACAAATACAATAGTAAATATCTTTCGTGAAACACAACGTAAGCATGCGCCCTTTTTTCTAAAACAAGTCTCCGTGAAAACATGTGCTGAGGCTCTTGGTAGCGTTCTAGGCAATTGAAAACAACCCGTCTAGTCAGCTATCCACATGATTAGGTGTATTCTCACACACAGTCCAAGGATCAAATATAGATGTACCATAGCACATTAGCCCAGATCCATAGATCTCATCACACAATCTGGGATGAACACAACACATACCACAACATGACGGCTCAAATCCTCCATACATAGGCTAATTACTAGACCAACTTAACTATACCATAGCACTGTGGCAAGGCCCTCAATGCCTCATAATACCTAACTTGAGCCTAAACTTTGAGAGTTGGTGCACATTTTATTTTTCATTAAAAACATTTTTATTTGAATAATTCCATTGATGCATTCAATATATATTAAAAATTTGACATGTATAGAATAATAGGCTTTAAATAATAAATCAGAAACAATGCTCACCTCGAGTCCTGAGTATTAGTGTCTCGCCAACACTCGGCCTAGTCTCACAATCTTTACTCCGACCTATATTATTTAAACCCAATCTCAACATCCCATCAACATCAATCCTAAAATCATTTTGATTACTCGACTTGATTCCCTCTGTATGATCTATTAGCCATTTGTCCAGTTCCTACTAATCTTGAATCTAATTCAACAGGTTTGATTGACATTTCATTGCATAGAAAACCATTTGTTCTACCTTAATTTTTACACCTAGGTTCTAACTATCAATCAGTTGATAGATCTAAGCCTTTTCTTCATTTATTTTATTGAACTTCCTATTGAGGGCATCAATCACTACTTTAGCTTTTCCTATATGATTATGCAACTAAAAGTCATAGTCCTTCAAGAATTCCATTTATCATCTTTTTTCAAGGTTTATCTCCTTCTTGGTGTATATGTAGTTCAAATTTTTGTGGTTTGAGTACAATTCAAAAATTTTACCATGTGGATAGGTTTGTATATCTTTAGGGGAAAAATGATTGCCACAAGTTTCAGGTCATGAGTTAGGCAACTATATTCATGAATCTTAAGCTATCGTGAGACATATGCAATAACCTTTCCTTCATAAGTGTAAATAACATAACCAGCTCCATGTGACGACATTAGCATATGCAACACGTAACACCCAGGATTTTCTTTTTTAGTGTTTGATGAAATTATTTGAATAAATTAATTCTCAAGAAAATTGTGAGATTTTAGTAAAAATATCATGTAATTCAAATAACACTACGAAAATTTGTACAAAATTTCATAAATGAAGATAACTTTACTCTTTACATGAAATTTCTGGTGATATTTTAATGTGTAGTGAAAAGGACAAATGAATATATATATAAACATAGCAAGTTGATATCATATATATTTAGAAAATTAGAAATTCATCTTAATTGCACAAGTATTATATGTAATAAAGAAAGAAAATGAAATATATATATATATATGTATGTATGTATGTATATATGTATAAATATAAGTGTATGTATATTAAGGTATGTATGAATAAAAATATAAATACCGATGGCTTTTGGTCCTTGTCTTTTTCTCCCTCAATTTTAACCTTGAAGTTTCACCGAATTACAAGGTGGCCATCCCCAATAGCGCACAACCTTTCCCCCAAAAAATTGGACAGTCAACCTATGCTAAACCTTGGTATTTACACCCATGACATTATCTCTTATATGCTACAATCTCACGCCCAAATTGCAAAGCAATATCTGAACAATATAATGAAATAAAAATTATAGCAAACTTACAATAATAGGGTTTACATATATGGGTTGTCCGTGATATATATAAGTGATTACTATAATATACTGAAGTCAAATATTATATGAAGGCTAAACAGGATCAATATATATATATAAAATAAGTTGTGATATTTCACATTTTATTATGAAATTATAAGGATTAGAAAAATATTTAATACAAAATCTAGGCAAAATTTTAATTTGTAGCTTAATTGAAAAATATAGAAAAAAATATAAATATTAAGATATAAACATGAGAACAGTAAAGAAATATAGAAAAATGAAGAAAAATGGGAATTTTGGTGTAAATAGATCAATATATATATATATATAACCCCTAGTACTCTCATTCTTCCTTCTCTCAAAGCAAGAGCATATTAGTCCTCTTGACTTTCTCTAGCCTTCTTTTTGGCAATCCCCTCAGTTCTTGAATAATCTTGAATTATTGTTGAGTGTTGGAAGTCTTAGAGTAATGAAGTTTTGCCAGGTTTTAGAGGCTTAGAACTATTTTGCAAACTAAGGTGGAAGTGACTTCTCAAATCTCTATTTTACTTGTTTAGTTTAGTACCATTTTCATGTATGCTTGATTTCAGTTTAGAATGCATATTTAAGTTTGAAGAGCATGATTTAAATTTCAGATTTGCATATATGTCATGTTAGTTGATCATGAAACCATGTCATGCTTAGATTATGCATGTTTAAGTTTATTTTAAAGTATGATGCACACTATGGGTCTATTTTTGTGCTTTGAATGTTTATGTGTTAAACATGTTGAAATTATTTTATTTATCTTTCATGAGTATAATTTATTTATGATTTATGAGTATGAGATTTAATGAAAGATGTTGAGATTAAGAACTACGTATTGTCATAGTGAACATGAGGGTCACTATGGGTGTTCTTTACATGTGATTAGTTCACAAGGGTGATGTCCCAAAATACTTGGAATATAGGTTAGGACCTAAATCCAATGAAACTTGGTATAAGGAATGCCTTCTTACTCAAGGGAGATATTTTAATAAAGAACATCAAGGGCTTTAAAACCTTTTCAGTCAAATTTATAACTGTAAACAAAATATTGTTTAAAATACCTAATGATTACAAGTGCTTGAATTTGAATGTGTTGTTAATCTAAATTAGTAGTTTGGTTGTTTGAAAAAGATCTATTGGGCTATGTGCTCACCCTTAATTTTATTTTTTAAGAAATTGATTTGCATGCAGACCATGAGTATTAGTTAAGCCTTTTTTCTTAAATTTAGAAAGTTTCTAATTTCTACGTAAGGGCATGTTGCCCAAGTTTTGAATATTCCGCTGTAATAGTTTTATTTTAAGATTGAGTTAAGTATTGCACTTTATTAAATTAATAAAGTTTATGAATTTCTTTTGTTCTTGTATTATTTCCTTATTTGATTTGAGTCCTAAATTTGAGTTAAGTACTCTTGAATTACATTAAGGCATAAGATAATTAAAATAAAATGTCAAGTTGTGTACTTGTAAAGTAACACTGGGCCAGCTCGCCTTGTGGTTAAGTCCAATTGAAAGTCTCAGGGGATGGGGTGTTACACAACAAGCTTTCCTTCTTACATCAATACTGCACCAAGCTATTCTTTGATGCATAAGTGTAAATGACATAACCAACTCCATGTGACAGAGTGGTCAATATTGGTGTTGTTGTTTGCCTTTTTTTAATTCTTAAAAATGTAGTCTTACATTAGTTATACCGAATAAACTTGGGCCATTTCCTAATTAGTTTAGTTATAGGCCTCGCTAAATTGGATGAATCTTGAATAAATCATTAGTAATAACCAACCATAGTTTCTTCCAATTCATGAGTGATTCAACCTTTTCTAGATTCATTGATATTCCATATATAGAGACCACATGGCCTAAGAACTTGACCATCTTCAACCATAATTCACACTTAACTTTGCATATAACTGGTGGTGTTTGAGAGTCTGTAATACAATTTTCAAATATTTTATGTGCTCTTCTTCAAACTTGGAATAAATCAAGATGTTTCTAAAAAAATTACAACAAATTTATCAAATAGGGTCTAAAAAACCTATTCATTAAATCAACGAATGTTGTCGGCATATTTGTCAACCTAAACAAAATCAATGGAGACTTGAAATGTCCATATTTAGTTCTGAATGTTATCTTTGAAATATTCTCATCCCAAATGTGCAACTAGTGATATCTTGATCTCAAATTAATCTTGGGGAAGTGTGTGACTCCTCTCAATTGATCAAAAAGATCATTAATTCTAGGCCATGGATATATATTTTTTTACTGTTACCTGATTCAGCTTCAATAGTCAATGCATAATTGTAACACCCCGACCCCTAAGAGACAGGTTTAAGCTCAACCACAGGGCAGTTTGGGTCCTATGTTACATTTACAAGTACAACTTGTATCTCAATTCCTTTATTCTAACACTTATTGAAATACTTATAAGTACACTTCCATCTAGTTTAATATTCAACAGGATAATACAAGTGAATAAAAAAATTTAAACTCTTTATTTATTCAAAATAAAGAAATACATTATTGAATTCATGTAATTAAAAGAAAGAGTACATATCTCTAAAATTTAAAAATAAAAATTCAGTAGAAGTCTTTATTCAAAATTTGGAACATATGCCCTTATAATATGAACTTTTAAAAAGTAGACTTTCAAAAATCCATAGTCTTCATGTAATTCAATTTCTTGAAAAATAGAAGGAATGGATGAGAACATAGCCTAGTGGATCATTCGTTAAACAACTAAGTTACTAATTCAAATCAAAAGTACATCCAATTTCAATCACTTACAAGCATTAAGTGTTTCAAACAATATCTTGTTAGTGTTGTATATTTGACTAAAATGGGTTTTTAATCCCTTGACGTTCTTCATTAAAATACTCCTATTTTGGAATGGAATGAAAATCCATCTTGTCACATTTCATTGAAAATAAGGATCACACGTCCCCATTCCAAGTATTTTTAAAATACATCCACACTTAATGATGTTACTCATATACACTAAGTATATGTAAAGAACACCCATAACATCACTTAAACTACTATGATGATACATGGTTCTTATCTTCAATTTCTTCCATTTAAATTCAAATAAATATGAAACAAGATCATAATAATTAATAACGTGAGCTGAAATTAAAACATGATCAAACATGCTTCAAACTGAAACTTAAACATGCTGAAATTTATAAAATAACGTGAGAAAAAAACTAAAAACATGAATGCACTAAAGGCTTGAAGTAGTAAAATAGGAGTTCTAAAAATTTCCTCCACCTTAATTTGAGTTTCTTGTTGAATACGACAGAAATTCCCCTTATCTATCAATTTTAGAACTTCAAGAACATTTAGCCACCAACAAAAATCATTTCAACAACTCTCTAAAATACTGAAATCCACATGAGAGAAAAGAGAAGTGAGAAGAGATGCCAAGAAGAGGGCTTAGAATAAGCAAAGAGGGAAGTGTCAACTCTTTGCTTTGGGATGAGAAGAATGAGAACATGATGTGGTTTATAAAGAGTTTCATGAGCACTAGAGGATGGTTTGGGCATGCTCATACTAGGAAACCTTTCCATTCCTCTCTAGAGATGTTTTGGAATGCATAGATTGAGTGTGCACACGATTTAGAATGTGGGATTATTTGGTTTCCTATTCCTAGTGTGAACACAAGATATAAGCTTTATTTGATTTCTTATTTATGTGTGAACACAAAAAAGATTTAGAATACTTACTATTCTTTGCTTGGAAGTTAATCTAGGTTTGATATTATGTGCAAGACAACTTTCCAATATGTTTTGATAATTGATTCCTTTTCTTATGCACACCAAATCAACAAGATTTGGCAATATTCTATTTTGAATTATAAACTTCTAATCTTATTCCTAAGGTGTTTAAAAACATTTTTCAGCAACTTCTATTCTTGGATTAGAAACTTCTAATCTTGTTCCTTGGGTGTTTAGAAACATTTTTCAGCAACTTCTATTTTTAAATTAGAAACTTCTAACTTGGATTATTTGGGATGTTTTTGGTGTATAGAGCATGGTGTATATGATCACATCATGGTGCACATAGAATTATTCATTCGTGGTTTCTTAATACTAAGTGGGACATCTCATAGGAGTGGCATACATGATCATTTTCATGGCATATGAGATCATTCTACATGAACTCAAATAAAGGAAACATCCCATGGAGCTTAGGGTAGAATGAGGGTACACATGATCATGGTGTTCCACCCATATAACTTGCACATGCTTAGAGTGGCCATGACTTTATGGGTTCATAAAAATAAAATAAAAATTAATATCTCCTTATTTAAGACTCATTGAGGTCATTAGGCAAATGAAAATCTAAATCTTGGCCAATTGTCCTGATTTTTAGATATGTTATTTATTTTGTTAGTTCATGTTATTCTATTTTTGTTTTAGGTCATTTCAATTTTTCGAAGTACCCTAAATGCCAATTCTTTCTAATTTGGACCCCCTGAAAAACATTTGGCAGATGAAAACCCTAATCTTGATCAATTGTTCTAATGTTTGGATATGTTTTAAATTAGTTGGTTCATGTCACCTTATTTCGTTTCATATTGTTTTAGGTCCCTAAGGGTCATCGAATGAGACTTTTGAAAACCTGCCAAATTTAGCCTCAAAATGAACCTAGTTTCATTTTGCACCCAATTTCACTAAATTGATTTTGAATTTCATTTAATAAATATAGAGTTTTCAGGGTATTACAATAATCTCATGGGTGCTCCCCATGGTAACTCACTTGATCGAATGAACCTTTCTCATGGAGCTCATCCAGTTGATTCTTTAATTCAATCAACTCAATACTTGCAATTTGATGTAGTGGAATGGCTATTGGATCAATTTTGGGGTAGACTTCTATCTTGAACTTTACCTCTCGCCATGGTGGTAGCTTTGGTAAATCAAAGGGAAAAACAGCTAGGTAACCCTTTACAACAAGATATCTTGAATCTCGGTACGTGCTTCAGTAGAGTTTTCATCAATAAGTTGCTTGAAGTCTTTGCTTTGAGTCATGTTGTAACATTGCTGCCCTAGGATGTCTTGGTACTTTCTGTACATCACCAAAAACTTTTACAATCTCTCTTGAGGGTAGAGTCAATGTGACTCTCCGTTTCTCATAATCAATCTTAGCTTGGTATTGAGTCATTCAATCCATGTCCAATATCCATTATACCCTTGAAATGATAAGATACGAACTATTGTAACCATCTTATTTCCAAACCTTAGTTCATAATTGCAATTCTTTATGGAAGCTATGCAAATTTCTATGGGTGTGGCTACATATGATGATGTTTGTATAAATTCAAACTAGTTATAATTTTTTCACTGTCTTCATTCGTAAATGAACTTGTAGTGTAACAACCCGCCTCCCGTGCCTCGGGCCCACGTTATCTGACGGTACTTTCTATTTTTAGAATTGGACCGCCCAAGAGGCGGGTCTCGTATTATGTTATTCCTTTTCTTTTTTCTCTTTCCAAGTCTTTGGGGCTTTCTGAATAATATTAACCCATGCATTAATTCATAAAATAAACATTTAAAAACATTTAGATAGAATAATTCCATGTAATTAATTATTTTCAAAATTCAAAGGGGTACATTACCTTTGCATTTATTACAACAAAAATTAAACTTTAAAATTCAAACAAAGTAAATTAGGCCAACATGCCCTACAATTTAATAAAATCTCAAAAAGATAATTTAAGGGTCTTCCATGAAGTCTTGATATATCAATTTCCTGAAAGATTAGAGAGAAGGGGTGAACTTGAAGCCTAGTGGATCATTCCAAATATTAAATAATTATTTCAACAAATAAGATAAACATATCAAGAACTTTTAAATATTATGTAATTCAAACAGTTCATTATTTTCAATTGTAATTAAGACTAAAAGGGGTTAACCTTTGTGTTCCAAATCTAGGGAAAGATATTAGTCCTGAAACCCAAACCCTTCTCAGTGAAGTGGGATTATTCCTAAAAACCCAGTTCACTCTAGGGTCAATCTTGACACATAGTTCTAATTCAAAGGTTTGACATGGTTAGAACACACACGAAGAAATCCTTCTTCGCGTCGGGGTGTTAGCAACCCCGCAAGAGTACGAGATTGCAGTAGTAATACCGGTGAGACCGGATACGTCCTCAGGGAAAAAGTACTAGTCCACGTAAATTAAATCCCAATCTAGTGTTGGTTTTAATTTTATCAAGAAATACAATTTAATTTGATAAGCAATTGTATAAACAAAACTTTAATTTCTCAAAACAATCAAATTGAAATTAAATTGACTAAGTAGCAATGTTTAAAAAGGCTATTTAGGATAATAAACACCTTAGTATGCTCTGTAATTTTATTTGGAATTCTGATATACTAACATTATGATTATCGCACTTGTAATTGAGACCCTATTCCTAGGTGTTCCAATTTTTCACTAAAGGTGTCTCTCAATACCCTCTTCCGAGGTGTTCAATCAATGACCCTGTGAGTTCAAATAAGAATTCCTGTGCTATCTCCCTTAGATCCAGTCACAATCTTCCGATCAATGACTCTATCTGGGTCTTTACTGTTATAACCTCTCACTAAGCTTCTCTCCCAAGTTAATTCAGTGATCTTGGATTCTTTACGCTTATGACTAGTAAACATAAAGCTTTAAGCATAAACAAATAAAGAGTAGTGCAGATAAATCAGTCAACTGATAAAAATTACAGTGCATACATTGGAGTCTACATCCCAAACAGTAAAACTAAATTAGCTAGACATAGAGAAGAACATAATCAGAAAAGATAAAGATAAGAAATCAATCATACTCCAATTGTAATTGAAACTCCTTTAATTCCTTCAAAGCCAAACACTATTTCCCCTTCTTTTGCAGCCACAATCGTTTCTTTCCCAATTAGGTATATCCCTTTGCTAATCACCCTTTTTTCTTTTATACCCGCACTAAAATAACCCTAAAAATACGTGATTCTCGTTACTTAAGTGAGTGACCGCGGTCATTGATTTTTGTGCCAAAACCCAGAAATTCTCCACATTTTGCCCATCGCGGTCTGGCCTGTTTCTGTGCAATTCACGTTCTGGTGACCGCGGTCACCAGTGCAGTATGTACTGATTCGGTTCTTCTTTTGTTACTGCGGTCCTCAGTTATTGGACCGTGGTCTACTGGTATTTTCTCATGATTTCCTTTCTGATTTGCCTTCTTCTGCACACTCTTCCTTTGTGCTTCAATCTGTATCCTGCAATACACTTAATTCCTTTTCCAGACATCATTTTCTCATAAAAGAATATCAAAACTCATAAAAACAAGTCTTAAAAGCTATTAAACAATGCAAATCCCTAACTACATGCAATTATTGCTAGTTATGCACTTTTTACTTCTATTCTCCTTTATTTCTTCTAAAATGCAACATTTTACCTATTCTAATGTTTGTTTGCCATGCAACTAACAAATACCCCCAAACTTAGACTTTTGTTTGTCCCCGAACATAGTTTTAAATTTAAGGAGACGATTCTATCATCACAAGGCTACTTTGATTTCAATCATCATTGTATCCTCAATTGTTTTCATTCCTCTAGCTCACGACTCATTAACAATTCTTTAAGGTCAGTCAGGCTGTCTAGATTTTTAATTTATCTTCTATTCTTTCCCAACGCCACCCATTCATCTATAAGTAATTCAGTCCTCCTAGGCTGTGTTAGTGATTTGCGGGCTCATCCCACTTACCGATGTCCTTTCGTAATACTTGAGTACACAAACTCTTCCAACTTTCTACTCTGTCTCTTTACTACTAAAGTCAAACTGAAATTGGGATCAGTGGTCTTTCTTTTAGGTTGTAACGTGGTCTAGCTCAAGGTACTAGTGTAATAGGAATTTAAATCTGACTCAAGAGTACACTCATAGTAATAATAACAACCTATTTTTGTTTGATTGGTCCAATATATCTTGGTCCTTCTATTTAATCCTTTGTATTCTTTTTCATAATCACAACCTTGTCTTTATAGGCCCCCCCCAAACTTGTCTCATCTTGTACACTCTTCATTGAACTGAAAAGAATGGAAAATTCATTCACCATGGACAATACTGCAAAATTAGCTAAATAACATGTTTTATTTTTATTTTTATTTATTTTTTTATAGTGATTGAAGATATAAGCAGAAGAAACGTTCTTACAACCAAAACATAACTTAAGACATATGTCTTTCAATGTAATCATCCTCTCCTTCTTCCACATCATCAAAATATGCGGTATTAGAACCATGAGTGCACACAAATAGGTCCAATTGAGATATAGATACGAGGATAGAGTGTTTTTATAATGTTTAGGTTCATAACAAGAAAACAGGTCCTAAGGCTCAAAATTGGTTGCAAATGATTATAAATGCTGGGACTGGCCTTTAGGCTATGACTCAAACAATGATGGCCTACTTCATTTCCTTCCTTCAGCCATTCCTAAGCAGTGTTCAAGACAAATTTGATCATTTAAAGAGTTTATGGGAAATTCTCTCCGTTTGTGGTTTGGTTTCCACTCCTCACTTTCCTCAATTTTCAGACTCTCAAACTACCTAAGACTGCAAGGTATTGTCAAGATCAAATTTCAAATAAATCAAGCACACAGAATATTAGACCATACCCTAATTCTTCGTCTCATCATGCTAGAGGAATGTTACAATTTCATAGGTTACTCAGGGAAAACAAAGATATATATTAATCTATATATATATATATATATATTTCTCTTTTTTCTTTATATATATATATATATATACTCAAAGACTATCCTAAATGCTTCCTACAATGCACTAAGAGATACAATATAACCAATCTACAATGAAATGAAAAAATAAAAAAAATAAAAAAAATAAAAAATTGGACCGAAGAAACTGACCCTGTTCGCTCTACTTTATGTGATGGCGCAGCACATACCCCTAAATTGGAATTGTGCCTTGTCCTCAAGTGCACATGGAAACGTAAACATGGGCAGAGTAAGATATCACACATGCAAGCAAAGAAAGGAATGGAAGAGAATTAGTTAGGAAAATATGTGAACAAAAACACAGATTGGCATTCAACCTGAAGATCACAGTCTGGAATAACACGGTAATAGAAGAAAAAACATTAGAATTACCAAAGTGCACATATTGAATGGCCCAAAAAAAACAAACACAAAACAAGCAAAAGAAGAGTCGAAAACACGGGTGCTCAAAGATGTGCACCGAAGACCTCCTCCTCCGTAATAAAATCAGTGAAAGCATCACCACCATCAGCATCATCATCATCATCCGTAGGCTGGGGCGGCGGCACCGGAGGAACACAACACGTTATCTCCATGTAGGGCACAGCGCAAGGGGGAGGAGGGAATACGGTAGCCATATCTGGGTCCTTGCCATGCATCCACTCTGTCATGTAGGCCATCCAATGCATCATAGTATGCTCAGTGGACGGTGTGCTAGAGGATGATGATCCACCAGTAGCTGAGGACGGCGGTGGAGCACTAGTGGGATGGACAGGAGCAGCTGCAGTGGGCGACTGGATCGTAGATGGTCGTTGAAGCTTAGTGGAGGCCCGACGCTTCTTAGCAGGAGTATCTGTGAGCATCTTTACCGCAATGTGGTCCTTCATCTTCAGAAGTGGCTCACTCCGCTCCCATTGCACCCCAGCCTGCTTGCATAACTCCGTAATCAGTGTAGGGTGTGGGAGCCCAACATTGGTCCTATCAATAGCGGACCAAATAGAGTTGGAAATAATGGTACCAATGTTGATTGGGAGCCATTTCATAATGCAATAAACGAGCACCGCCCGTTCCACTGTTACCCTATTAATAGCCAAAGAGGGGAGTAGATTAGAACCCACCAAATAGAGCCAAACCTTAGCCGGTGTCTGGAACATAGTCATCATCAAATTGACTGGCTTATCATTATAGCAGATCCAAGAGGCCCCCTCAATGCATAATGTTCGGAGCACTTCATCCGGATCATAACGAGGAAGGACTATGTAGTACTCATCAGGGGAGTCTGCCGGTAGGCCGTATACCTCATTAATTGCAGCCGCACCAAACTGTACCCACTTTCCACGGACCCATACAACCGTGCCTTCACGATCAGCAGCATTCGCAAAAAATTCTTGCACGACTGGGATCACAGTGGTGCCCGGAGCCTTAATAAGCTTTTCCCAATGTCGATTGGCTATTACTGTATCAATCTCGAGTTTATACTCCTCTTGCATCAACATGATACCCCTCTCAGGTATGAGATGCCTATTGGATTGGATGATATTGAACCTCTGCTTTGCAGCAGCGGATCGAAACCGTGCTCGATTCGCATGCGGGGATGGCAGTGCCGGTTGCTTTCCTTGGAATTCTATAGATGGGAATGCACAAAATGACCGCAATTTGTGCTTAAAAGGACGCACGGACCGCGGTCACCACTTTATGGACCGCGATCCGTGAATGGAATTCGAAACGCCAATGAGAGAAGCCTTCTGTGGACCGTGGTCTACCGGTAGTATGTCACTGTGGACCGCGGTCGGCAGAATGTGGACCCTATTGTAGCAACATCCGACCGCGGTAGACAGAATGCATGCATCCGTGGACCGTGGTAAGTAGAATGGCTCATTTGACAATGTATTTTTGGACCGCGATCACTAGTGTGTAGACCGCGGTCGACAGAATGTAATGAGCCTTAAAAACCCAGAAAATAGTCTCTACCTCCTATGTCTCTAACACAAATGAAAGTAAAATCAAACATAAACAAACAAAAATACTAGAAAATAGACAGAATTAGTGGGTTGCCTCCCACCCAGCGCTATTATTAACGTCGTTAGTTCGACGTGGATACAGTATGTCACTCCTTCAACATTGTCATTGCGACAGTTTGCTTCAGTCCTGCATAGAAGATATTCAA
This sequence comes from Tinospora cordifolia, assembly GCA_030144865.1. Lineage (NCBI taxonomy): Eukaryota > Viridiplantae > Streptophyta > Magnoliopsida > Ranunculales > Menispermaceae > Tinospora > Tinospora cordifolia. The sequence goes on along the minus strand of JAJIYU010003170.1, from coordinate 9,939 downwards.
ACGCTGACCATTCACCTTAAATTTGTGTCCATCTAGCAAGCTTTGCACTTCAACTACACCATATGGGAATACTTGTGTCACTAAGAAGGGTCCTGACTAGCAAGACTTCAACTTGCCAGGAAATAGTCGTAGTCTTGAGTTAAATAACAGAATTTGCTGGCCAGGTTGAAACTCCTTCTTCTCAATCATCTGATCATGCCATTTCTTCATTCTTTCTTGGTAAATGGTGTTGTTCTCGAATGCTTCCCTACGAAACTCATCTAACGCAACCAACTGGAGCAAACGATGCTCTCCACATGCTGTTACATCAAAGTTCAACTTCCTAATAGCCCAGTAAGCTCTATGATCCAATTCACAAGGTAAATGGCAGGATTTTCCATACAACAACTGGTATGGTGACATACCAATGGGTGTTTTAAATGTTGTCCGATACGCCCACAATGGATCATCTAGCTTTAGAGCCCAATCCTTTCGGTTTGTTCCAACTGTCTTCTACAGTATAGCCTTGATTTCCCTGTTAGAGACCTCAGCTTGCTCATTAGTTTGTGGATGATACGGTAAGGTGACTTTGTGCCTCACGCCATACTTACTGAGAAGGTTGTTGAAGACTTTGTTGCAAAAATGTGATCCTTCATCATTCACAATGGCTCTAGGAATACCAAAATGGGAGAAAATATTTCTTGTAAGGAACTTAAGGACCATTGGTGCATCATTCATTGTTGTGGCCACAGCCTCTACCCACTTAGAGACATAATCCACACCTAGTAATATGTATTGCTTACCGTTTGATGGAGGAAAAGGACCCATGAAGTCTATGTCCCAAACATCAAATAATTCAACCTCTACGAAAGTAGTTAAAGGCATCTCATTCCTTCTGGATATGTTCCCCTATTTTTGGCACACCTCACATGACTTCACAAATACATAAGCATCCTTTAGCATACTAGCCAATAAAACTCACTTTCCAGAACACGCCTAGCTGTACGTTGATGGCTATAATGACCACTATAAGGTGAGGCATGACAGTCATGAAGAACCTTGTAAAAATCCTCTTCCGAAATGCAACGCCGGATCACTTTATCAGCACACCTCCGATATAAGAATGGATCATCCCACAAATAGAACTTGCTCTCGTGCAGAAAACGCTTCAATCAGCTTTGAGAAAGATCCGGTGGAGTCACGCCTGTAGCTTTATAGATGGCAAAATCTGCATACCATGGTGTATTGCTATTGATAACAAAAAGACTCTCATCAGGAAAAACTTCTACAATACTTTCTGGATCAGGATTTGCATCATTGGATAAACGAGACAAGTGATCCGCTACCACATTTTCTGTGCCCTTCTTGTCTATCACCTCTATGTCAAACTCTTGCAGCAGTAGAATCCATCTTATGAGTCTTGGTTTTGCATCCTTCTTTGCAAAGAGTTGGCGAATAGCTGCATGATCAATGAAAACTTTAACGTGTGAGCCCACAATATATGATCGGAACTTATCACATGCAAAGACAATAGCTAATAGCTCCTTTTCAGTAGTGGTGTAGTTCCTTTGCGCATCATCCAACGTCTTGCTTGCGTAATAAATGGCTCTAAACATTCTATCCCATCTCTGCCCCAACACTGCGCCAACAGCAAAGTCACTAGCGTCGCACATAATCTCAAATGTTTCCCCCTAAACTGGTGTAGACATAATAGGAGCAGATATTAATGCCTTCTTCAATGTAGTGAAGGCTTCAATGCATTCACCAGTGAACTTAAATTCAGCCTCTTTTTCGAGCAGATTACATAGTGGCCGAGTGATTTGGGAAAAATTCTTAATGAACCTTCGGTAAAAACCTGTATGCCCTAGGAAACTGCGCACTTCTCACACTGATGCTGGAGGTGCTAGCTTCTCAATAGCTTGAATCTTCGCTCTGTCAACCTCAAGGCCATTAATAAAAACTTTATGACCTAAGACAATGCCTTCCCGAACCATAAAATGACATTTCTCCTAATTTAGAACCAGATTCTTTTCTTCACAACGGGAGATAACTTTGTCCAAATTAGTCAGACATTCATTGAATGTTACACCAAACACAAAAAAATCATCCATAAATACCTCCATGATGTCTTCAATCATGTCTGCAAAAATGGCCATCATACATCTCTGAAAAGTAGCTGGTGCATTACACAACCCAAACGACATCCTCCGAAATGCATATGTCCCATAAGGACACGTGAAGGTTGTCTTCTCTTGATCCTCGGGTGCAATAACTATTTGATTGTATCCGGAGTATCCATCTAGAAAGCAATAAAAATCATACCCAGCTATCCGATCTAGCATTTGATCTACAAACGGTAAAGGAAAATGGTCTTTTCGAGTGGCTTTGTTCAGCTTCCTATAATCAATACACACCTGTTCTTGAAGCAACTGTTTCCCCTTTTTCATTTGTGATAACAGTGATTCCCCCTTTCTTAGGTACCACATGAATGGGACTAACCCATGGTGAATCTGAAATTGCATAGATAATTCCTACTTTCAACCACTTCATCACTTCTTTCTTGATTACTTCTTTCATGATAGGATTGAGTCTTCGTTGATGCTCAACTGTAGGCTTGTGGGGATCTTCCATTAAGGTCTTATGCATGCAAACAGCTGGACTTATCCCTTTTATATCTTCTATAGTCCATCCAATAGCTTGCTTGTGATTTCTCAACACTTGCAGTAGCTTTTCTTCTTGGGCAGGGGTCAATGAGGAAGAGATGATGACTGGAAACAATTATTTTTCATCTAGATGAACATACTTTAAATGTTCAGGAAGTGGCTTCAGTTCAATGGTCCTAACAACCTCTTGAACACCTTCTACATGATCTTCTTCAGAAAATGGTGCTTCAACACTATTTGGTTCTGAAGGACATGCTTCCAATGCTAACACAATTAACTTCTCATAATCAGTTGCAGCCGTTGGATAAGTAAGTGCACGAGATATACATCCAACCCACTCGTCTTGAGAACTCAATTCATCCACAATTTCAACAATGCAGGAATTTGTTACCTCTATTATGTTGCATTCATGGGACTCGTTCGAGTAATGCATTGCTTTATAGAGATTGAAAACTACTTTTTCTTTGTTTACCCGCAATGTTAGTTCTCCTTTATGGACATCAATGAGTGCATGACCTGTGGCTAAAAATGGTCTTCCAAGAATCAATGGTATTTCACAATCTTCTTCCATATCCAAAACCACAAAGTCAACTGGAAATATGAATTTATCTACCTTTACCAACACATCTTCTATTACACCCCTCAGGTATCTTAAGGATCTGTCAGCCAACTGCAGAGTGATTGTGGTGGGTTTGATTTCAGATAATCCCAACCTCTTGCACTCTGATAAAGGCATGAGATTAATGCTCGCCCCAAGATCACACAATGCCTTCTCGAACATTTCAGCTCCTATATTACATGGTATAGTGAAACTTCAAGGATCTTTCACTTTTTGAGGGAGCTTTCTTTGAAGAATTGCACTGCACTCTTCCGTTAGTTTCACAGTTTCAAAATCCTCCAACTTATTTTTCTTGGACATAATTTATTTCATGAACTTTGCATAATTGGGCATTTGCTGAAGAGCCTCAGCAAAAGGAATGTTGATATGGATCTTCTTAAACATTTCCAAAAATTTAGAGAACTAATCATCTAATTTCTTCTTTAGAAACCTTTGGGGAAATGGCAGTGATGGATGTTCTAGGGTTTTACCCGCCTGACTAGCATTCGGCCTATCCTTCCCTTATGATCCTGAGAGCTCATTACCCTGAACAGCTGGTGGCTTGGAGATGTTCTCCTCATAGGCATCAACTTCTTTACCCTTACTAGATGATTTAGCTGAATAAGGAGGGTTTGCTACTTCTTTCCCGCTTCTAGTAATTACCGCCTTGCAGCTTTCTTTTGGATTGACCTGAGTGTCACTTGGAAAAGAATTTCTTTGCTGGTTGGACACTATCTAGGCTAGTTGTCCAACTTGACTTTCCAAACTTTTTACTGTGGCATTCATATTTCCCATCTATATTTCCATGCCCGAAACTCTGTTATCATTCTTATCTATTCTTCCTATCAACTCCTTGAAAAACTTTGTCTGCATGTTTATCATTTCATCAAGCTTGTCCTCTAAGGATGGCTTTTTGTCTTGCAAAGGTTGTTGTGGCACAAACCCTGGTGGTACTTGAGCATTCCTGCTATTTGCATATGAGAAATTCTCATGATTTTGCACTCCAGGATGATAGTATTTGGGCACATTGTAACCCCCAGCTTGTCCTTGGTAACCATTGAACCTATTCATAGCATGCATCTGTTCAATGGAATCATCTCCAGAATATGATGCCTTACTAGAATCCGTAATGGACTGCACTTGCTGAATATGTTGGTTCTAAAACTGTCCACCATTGTTCTTCTCTTCTACCAAATTTAATCTATGAGTCATTGCTGCAATTTGAGCATGCAATTCACTAATCTCGTCCACCTCATGAAGTCCAACTCTTTTGATTGTCCCTCTTTCAGTGCCATGACCATAAGCATTTGCCGCCATGTCTTCAATCAATTGAGTGGCATCCGTAGTCGACTTTCCCATTAAAGAACCTCCAGCTGCAGAGTCTACTAAGGCCCTCGTTGGTGGAGTAAGTCCACTATAAAACATTTGAATTTGGAGCCAAGGGAGGTACCCATGTTGCAGACATCGCCTCAATAAATCTTTAAATCTCTCCCAAGCTTCATACAACGATTCAAATTTTGATTGCTTGAATGAACTGATTTCACCCTGCAATTGATTCACTTTTGCAGGTGTGAAATACTTTTGCAAAAATTTCTGGCCCATTTCTTCCCAAGTAGTGATACTACCAGGAAGCAACGTTTGCAACCAACTTTGAGCTTTGTCCCTTAACGAAAAAAAGAACAACCTCAGTCTCAGCTGATCTTCTGTTACTCCATTCATCTTAACAGTGTCACATATCTCCATAAATGAATTGAGATGAGCCATAGGATCTTCAAGTGCTGAACCTCCAAACTGTTGCAGCTGCACCATTGTGATTAAAGATGGCTTCAGCTCGAAGTTATTTGCATTAATAGGAGTCCTTGCTATGCCGGAGTAGTTATTGTTCAAGACTGGTTTGAAGAAGTCTCTCAATGGTGCCTCGCGATGCTGTTCATCTCTGTTATTTCCCACACCTGAACATCCAATGTCAGCCATTGTTGTTGTTCGCCTTTGAGCTTCCTATCTAATCTGATTAATGGTTTTCAGCAAATCTGGATCGTAAGGATCAAACGGGCATTTACTCATACAAACCTGAAACTCAAACACACAAACAAATCAAGTGTATTCAATGCGTTCTTTACTAAATAGTATTCAGTTAAAAAGTAATAATAAAATGAAATATTGTCTTGACTAAAACCATACCAAATTCGACTGGTTTTAACAACACTAAACATCGTATTTTTCTCTGGCAACGGCGCCAAAAACTTGTTAGCAACCCCGCAAGAGTACGAGATCGCAGTAGTAATACCGGTGAGACCGGATATCGTCCTTAGGGAAAAAGTACTAGTCCACGTAAATTAAATCCCAATCTAGTGTTGGTTTTAATTTTATCAAGACGTCCAATTTAATTTGATAAGCAATTGTATAAACAAAACTTTAATTTCTCAAAACAATCAAACTGAAACTAAATTGACTAAGTAGCAATGTTTAAAAAGGTTGTTTAGGATAATAAACACCTTAGTATGCTCTGTAATTTTATTTGGAATTCTGATATACTAACACTCTGATTATCGCACTTGTAATTGAGACCCTATTCCTAGGTGTTCCAATTTTTCACTAAAGGTGTCTCTCAATACCCTCTTCCGAGGTGTTCAATCAACGACCCTATGAGTTCAAATAAGAATTCCTGTGCTATCTCCCTTAGATCCAGTCACAATCTTTCAATCAATGACTCTATGTGGGTCTTTACTATTATAACCTCTCACTGAGCTTCTCTTCCAAGTTAATTCAGTGATCTTGGATTCTTTACGCTTATGGCCAGTAAACATAAAGCTTTAAGCATAAACAAATAAAGAGTAGTGCAGATAAATCAGTCAACTGATAAAAATTACAGTGCATACATTGGAGTCTACATCCCAAACAGTAAAACTAAATTAGCTAGACATAGAGAAGAACATAATCAGAAAAGATAAAGATAAGAAATCAATCATACTCCAATTATAATTGAAACTCCTTTAATTCCTTCAAAGCCAAACACTATTTCCCCTTCTTTTGCAGCCACAATCGTTTCTTTCCAAATTAGGTATATCCCTCTGCTAATCACCCTTTTTTCTTTTATACTCGCACTAAAATAACCCTAAAAATACGAGATTCTCGTTACTTAAGTGAGTGACCGCGGTCATTGATTTCTGTGCCAAAACCCAGAAATTCTCCACATTCTGCCCACTGCGGTCTGGCCTGTTTCTGTGTAATTCACGTTCTGGTGACCGCGGTCACCAGAGTGTGGACCGCGGTCACCAGTGCAGTATGTACTGATTTGGTTCTTCTTTTATTACTACGGTCCTCAGTTATTGGACCGTGGTCTACTGATATTTTCTCATGATTTCCTTTCTGATTTGCCTTCTTCTGCACACTCTTCCTTTGTGCTTCAATCTGTATCCTGCAATACACTTAATTCTTTTTCCAGACATCATTTTCTCATAAAAGAATATCAAAACTCATAAAAACAAGGCTTAAAAGCTATTAAACAATGTAAATCCCTAACTACATGCAATTATTGCTAGTTATGCACTTTTTTACTTCTATTCTCCTTTATTTCTTCTATAATGCAACACTTTATCTATTCTAATGTTAGTTTGCTATGCAACTAACATGGGGCATAGTTAGAATCTCAATTAATCTTTTATTAAGTACAAAAACATAACATTCATATATATATATACAAAACTTAAGCAAAATTTATACATATAAGCATGGTAACATCATAACATCATAGATCATGCATTTTTATTCATGTGAGCCTAAGCATGTGTATTCTATATGGCATGTACAACAATTGATCATACATATTCAAAATATCACATAAATGCAAGCCTTATTTAAATCAAAATAATAAAGTAAAAGTTGAAAATCATCTCCACGTCCAATGACAAACTCTTTTGAACCTTCTGTTGAATCTCCTTCACATCTTCCCAACCACTAGCACATAATTTGTGCAGCACTCCGCTACTAGTACCCCAATTGTCATTTAGAACAGCTAAAGAAGAAGAGGGAATGCCTAGAGAGAGGCAGTGAGAGCAAGAAGAAACTTGTTTAGTTCTTGTTGGGATGAAGAGAATGAGAGCCTAGGTAGGGTTTATATAAAATTCAAATACGTGGGATTTGGCAAGTTTGGGGTGTTTCCAGTGCAGGAAACCTGCTAAATTTTCAATCATGCACACAAGAATTAGGAACTTAGGGTTTTGGGGACTTTTCAATTCATGTTGGGCAATGTTTTGCATGCATTATTTCAAATAATTGTCGTGTTACCATGGAAATGGGTTGGAAAATGTTTATATTTCGCTTCATAGACTTTCTAATTTGTTTTTTGGCGCATTTTCTTTAGAAACTTATCGCACTACCACAGTAACCCAATTTCATCATTGCGGTAGTCGTTCATTTCCAAATTTGTGTGATTTATGTATTTTTCTTTGAAAACCTTGATGCACTACCGCAGTACTCATTTAGGTTGCCGCGGTAGCTATCATTGTTTGATAAAAATTGATTTTGGCCATCTTCATGCACTACCACGGTAACCAATGGATTTACCATGGTAGACATCATCTCTTTTTGAAAATCTCGATTTCTTTTTGTCCTTGCACAACAGGTCGCATTACCGAGATAATGTGGCGCAACCTCCATTTTTATTTTTTTTCATTTCTTTTTGTTTCTATTTCTCATTTTGCCTACCTTCTTTTATGAATTGAAAAATACATACTGTGCGCCAAAATTACTGAAAATCCTCAATGTTGATTTTTTTTATAAAATTATTGTATTTAATTTCATTTGCGAATTTCGTTCAAATTTTTGAGGTAATTCTTGCTTTCTAGCTCCCAAGTGGCCTCTTCTACTCCATGATGTTTCTAGAGAACTTTGACCAAAGGAATGTCCTTTGTTTTTAGGCTTTGTACTTTTTGGTCGAGGATCCCAACTGCTACTTCTTCATACGTGGCATTGTCTTGGATGTCCACCTCCTCCCAATGGATTATGTGAGAGGGATTGAGTTCACACTTTCTCAACATTAACACATGGAATACATTGTGAACTAAGGGCATCTTGTTTGGCAGGTCTAACTCATAAGCACATTCTCCAATTCTCCTAAGTAACCCAAATAGACCGATGAATCTAGGTGATAGTTTCCCTTTATATCCAAGTCGTTTGATTCCTTTCTAAGGGCTAATTCTTAGGAACACTTTAACGCCTAATTGGAACTCTAAGGGTCTTTTCCCCTTTTCAGCATAACTATTTTGTCTACTCTGTGTTGTGGCCAATCTCTTCTATATCTATTTTATTATATTGTTCATCTCCTCCACTAGATTTGGCCTAGTAAGCACGTGATCCTTAAGTTCAGCCCAATAGGTTGGTAATCTACAAGACCTCCCCATAGAGAGCTTTATAGGGAGCCATCTTTATACTTGCCTGAAAACTGTTGTTATAGGCAAATTCTGCTAGGTGTAGGTACTTGGTCTAGTTGCCCTTGAAATCAAGGACTGTAATACCGTAGAATTTTGTCAAATAATTTAAAATAAATAAAATAAGTTAAGTGAATTAATTCCAAAGATTTTAAGAAAATTTTTGGTGCAAATTGTGGATTGACACATGAAAAATAAAATATATTAGAGACGTAATAAAAAAAATGGCAAATAAGACCTTAATTTGATAATTAAATGAAAATTATAATTTAGTAGAATTAATTATAAAATTTAAGGAGTTGCATAAGAAATAAATAGAAATAAAGTATATATATACACATATAGGTTAATATGTGTATGAATAAGTTGTGTGTTAGCATAATAACTGTTAATACTACATATTATAGGAATATGTACATAAAAAATTTATTGAATAAAAATGTAGTGTACATGTATTTATTAAAAATAAACAAAGCATTATTTAAATATTAATATATAATTACATGAGGTATTATTTGAAAATGAAATATGAAATAAATAAAAATACATGAAAATGGTAAATATGGATTATTTAATTAAAGATATTAGAGAAATGAAAAATATCTAATAAATACAATATTAAATAAATTAGAAAGGAGAAAATATTAAAAAATCATCAAAATAGAAGAGATATACAAGAAAATCAAGTTTTTAAATTCCCAAAAATTTTCAAAAAATTTCTTGCTAATCTCCTATGCTTGGGGGGCACGAAATTTTGAAGAATTGACAAGTTTTCCACAAGATGACACCCCAAACTTGTAATTCTCCACTCTTTTGAACTCTATATAAACACCCCTCATGCTCACAATTCATCTCATCCCATGAAACAAGAGTTGAATTGTCATCTTGTTCTCTAAGCCCCCTTCTTGGCTCCTCTTCTCACTTTCTTTTCCCTCTTATGTGTGAGAAGTTCATTGGTTTGGGAATTGGTTTTGGGTGATTCTCTTGGTGTTTGAGCTTTGGGAACCATTGCTTCAACTTTGCGGAGAAAGCAACACAAGGTGGAAGTGATTTCTCATACACCCCTTTTTCTTATTCAAAGTTCTAGCATGTTCATTGGTTGTTTGATTTTTTAAATCATGAATAATTTTAGTTTAAGCATGCTAAAATATTTTTCAATTTTAGATTTGATTCATATTTGAATTTATGCATGCATATTAATCATGTCATGCCTAGTATCATGTTTAGGTTTTATTTCAATATGTGACGCATGATTTTGAGTGTTCCATGA
>JAJIYU010003169.1:0-27582 GCA_030144865.1 Tinospora cordifolia | reverse complement strand
CCAACCATCAGAAATTGAAAGTGATCTAGAATAAAGTAGAAGCCACAAAAATGGTCTGGCATGAACAATTTAAGACCAATTACATATACGACTTCAGAACTAACCTATAGCTTCCTTTTCAATATGTTAAAGAGCTGATAAATTGTAATACAAGAACATGGAATCATAGGTTAAGAGGAGGAACTGATTCATTCGCCCAATTAGTTCGAAGCAATACTACATTTAAGAAGATAATGAAACAGGTCATGGCTCGGTAGCCAAATCTTAATTGTGCATTGGCATAAGAACCAATCGACAGATTAAGAGGATAATGAAACAGGTCATGGCGCGATACCTCACCTCCAGATGCACCTTCAAAATGACTGCCCCAAAGAATGAAACCAGACGCCTCTGTTTTGATTTGCAGCAATTTCACCTTCAGGATGCACCGATTAACAGAACGACCGACTGACGAAGAAGAAAGAAGAGTTGGCGAGTCCAGAAAAACTAGAGCGTCTACAACTGCGACTGCATCGACGCCGATATGGAGAAAGAAGAATGAAGAAGGAGAGTCACGCGACCGTCGACTGGGCAAAACAGGGGAAAGAAGAAGAACGAAGAAGAAAAAGGAGATTCGTGCGAAGACGACCAAGTTCACTGTCTGCGCGTCTGCACTAATTCGTTCTTGAAGAAAAACGAAGAAGAAGGACTGAGTGCCCCTATAAGGGGAAAGAAGAATAACGAAGAAGATGGAGAATCAAACCCACGCGCAGTATTTGGAAAGTGAATATGCTTCACAAGGAAGAAGAAGGAGGGTTGCGTGAATAGACGAAGAAACTGCATTTCCCGCGCTAAAATTTGGGGTTTTGATAACAATTACATAGAGCTATGATATATATTTTTTATAATCACTTTTTAAAATGCTATGATTAATCTAAAAAATGTTATAAAAAAAATAAGAAACTATGAATGCTATGTTTAAATCTTTTTATAGCATTTTGGGTATGTCAATAATAGCATTGCAAAAAAAATGCTATTATTTAATGCTATAAAAAGCTATTTTCCTTGTAGTGTTTAGGTGGTTTTGTTTGGATAGAATCTCTTAATTAAGGTTTATTTCTTTAGAATCTTATTCAAGCTCAAACTCATCCAAATATCTCTCATTCTTATCTTCATGGGAAAACCCTAGAGGTATTATAATGCTCTTACGATGTTTTTTTATTTGACTTTCGGTCCACTTACTTGCCACATATCAATTTACATTTATACAATCCTTTGGCTACTGATTATTCTTTTTATTTTATTTGGTCCATTGATTTCATTACTTCAAATTTTATTATTTTTTATCTTTTTATGTATTCATCTATATTATATTTTATTTGCAATCATTCAACTTCTTTTATGTGTCATTTTATTAATTATATTATTCTATGTATTTTAAAGTCTATATGTATATGTTCTTAATTTCATTCTATTTTTACTCAATAAATTCATAGGATCTTCAATAAAAGTTCTCACTCCCTTTAATCATGTCTTATTTTGAATTATATTTTTCAAACATTTTATTTCATGATTATTTATCATTTTATGTGATTTTGTGACTTATGGAATTTATTTATCAAATTATTCATAGTTAATTTAATTTAATTACTATTTCAAAAATTTTGTAAATTCTAGGTGTAACAACCCATGATTTGATACACAAAAATTATGGGTTCGATATACGTATTTTCTGAAATTTTTAAATGAGAATGCATGAATTTTTTTCATTTTTTTAGTTTTTAATTGTTTATTGAAGACAATTAGAATAAGTGAAAAAATACAATTTTAAGAGAAAAATACATGAAATTGTAAGAAAATATAACTTTTGGAGAAATATAATTTTTCAGAATGATTATAGAATTTTTAGAGCAATTAATAAAATTTTTGGGAGAAAAATATAATTTTTAGGTGAATTATTCAATTTTAGAAAAAATAATTGTATAAATGATGAAAATAGTGTATAATTAGAGGATTTTGGAAGAGTGATGAATTAAGTGATTTTGATAATTTTAGAAAAAAAAATTGGTGAAAAATGAGTATATATAAATATATGTGGATAAAAAGAAAAACAAAAAAAATTCGGATTTCGGCCGCACAGGCTCACGGCGCATGCGGGCCAAAATCTTGCATGGGCTCACAGACCCAAGCCACATGGGCTGCCAACACAGGCCCAGCTTGCGCCAAGACGCAAAGCACGCAAAATTGGCCAACAGCGCGTGGGCCGGCTTACTTGCCTGGGCATCCCACACACCCAAATAACCCATCCTTTTTATTTTTCCTAATTTTTGGTGCAATTTTTCTCAAATTTCTAGGTTTTTTTCACTAGAAACCAGCAAAGAACCTGGTTTTTAAGCCATAGTTTTTGCAATCCAATCACACTTCTGCGTTGGCCAATACAGAGTGCCAAGTAGTCATCTTGCATGGGAACACATAGGTCACGTGGATGGCCACATGGTACTCTTATTGGACATGCGAACCACCCCCAACATGCAACAAAACCCAACCTTGAGCACAAATTCCAAATTTTCAACTCCTACAATCCTTATTCCAAAGCTCATATCTCCTTCTTCCCTCGTCCAATTTTCTTGAAACTTAGCTCATTTTGAAGCTCTTACAACCCTCTTAAAGAACCCCTAAGCCCTTGGTCAAGATGCACAACCACCAAAGAGAAAAACGAGCACGAACGGGTGCTGGTCGTCAAGGTCGCAGCAGAAAATCTCATTTTAAGTTTCTTTAACCCCTTTTCAACCATCCATATCTCTCTCATTTGGTATCCGTTTTTAGTAATCTAGGGCTCTTTAAAAATCCCTTGTCACCCTCTACAACGTCCTACAAGCAATTGGTCGAATCTCAGAACCTTTTGAAGCTGAAATGGCCAAGAACAATGCTACTCAACATTGTTGGGAACCCAAAAAAATAGATAAACCTGTGTTGATCCAATCTTTGGAGTGTTGATTCCTAGGCTGTTAAGGGTCGATTCTTGAGGTAAAACCCCTATTTTTCTTCCTTATTACATGTATTTCAATCTCTAAGTGGTAGAAATTTGAATCTGAGATCCTAACCACGTTTTATAAGGTGATGAAGTTGACTGTCTGATCAACTGTTTTAATAGTTTATGCAAAAAACAGACTTTGTGACCAAATTGGAGGCAGTGTTTGGAGTACCTAGATGTGTCTGTTTGGACTGAGATCTGAGGCATTTTGAACCTCATACTTGGCACTACAAAAGCGTATAAATCTTGAATCATAAGCCTCTATAATTTGGATTTTCAATACTTCCAAATATGTCATGTTAGTTAGGTGTTCTAGGACTTTAAAAAATTTCTAAAGAACCTTATTCATACTATGTTTTGGAGAGGTATTTGAGAGTGTTTATTATTATAATTGCTTGTTGTTTTGGATAAGACTAAATTAATCAGAGTTATAGAATCTAGAAACCTTACAAAAACAGAAAAGAACAGCCCCAGATTGATGTTTAACAAGAGTAGAAAAGCACTTGAAAACCATAGGAAATCTAAACCACTTGAACAATCTGTTGCATGATAGAAAAGTAGAAGATTAGTTGACTGACCAAATGTAAGTATTTGAGCTGAAATTTGGTAGAGAGGTCACTGAACATATCAATATTATTTGTACCAAATTTTACGTTATTCTGAATTTGGAAAGCAGGTCAACCAATTCCCTAAGTAACTGCCTGTCATAGGGAATACGAGATTTCATAATCCCTATTAATGCACTTAGAAACCATAGTAAATGGTGTCCAAAAATCAGAAATTAAAATCCTGGTGAAGGTTTAGGTAGTGTAGATAAAATCTGGAAAGTTTTGCACAAATTCAATTTAAGGATTACTAGCAGAAAAATCGACAAATTCGTTGCACAAAGAGGGCAAATGCTTGAATTTGGGCTAAGTGTTAAAATTTGGAGATTTTGACCTAAATAATCCAATTTTGACCCAAATTGACCAAAGGTGACTAAGTTTGACTACGTTTGACCAGTTAATCAAGTTTGACCGATTAACCAAATTTGACCGAAACAACTTGGGTAGATTGAGACCAATTAGAGACAGTGAAATTAGAGATTAAGCCACAGTATAGAAAGAACTGAGATCGAGTTTAATTAATGCAGATTTGAGTGAGCACTATGGGACTCGGCCAAGTGTCGATGGGACATCAGTGCGTGGGACCCAAGGTGAGTAGTTTGATTGAGGTGTTTTCTATGACTTGTGTTCCTTACACAAAACTTGTGTGAAATGACATGGTTTAAATGGTTTCATGAGATTATGATATCTTTGAATGAATTTTGAAAAGTGTATATGTACACAGGTAATGAGACCATAGGCTCGAGGGTCGAGCGTCAAGGTCAAGGTACTCAATATGATTAGTATTAGACTCGAAGGCTAAGCATTGGGTTTAGGGCACATGATCAGTGCGCCTAACCTTAGAACCTGCTCAAGTCATGGCACTTGAGGGTCGAGCATCGGGGTAGGGTATCCAATGGGTACGCGTAGCTCACGACCCGCTTGAGTGGCCAATACGCATGACTCAGGACCCATTCAAGCGATGAGCATAGGTTGGGTTTTCTGATTTGACCCTAGCCTGGATACAGTTTTTAATTGGCATGGATTTGAGACATTTTCAGAAATTGTTGCACTGTTTATAACTGTTTTCATATTATGCCATGCATTTGAATTATATCATTCTTACTGCTCATGCATACATACACTGTTTTAGAATACTAGTTATGGTTGACATGCTACTCTTATTACTCACTAAGCCACCTTGATTTAGGCTCACTACTCTATCAATATTTCAGGTTCTTCGATGGTTGATAAAGGAAAGGGCATGGTGATCGCCTAGCTCCCTGATGCTTTCTGTTCCTTTTTGGTTTTATCGTTAGAGGTTGTTCATTCCTTGTGTATGTATAAATGGTCAACTATGTATTTTGAACAAGACAGACATGTATATGATGTTTACTCTTCATATGTTGTTTACTCTTCATATGTTGTTTACTTTCACTCTAAGTTTTCCAATTATTCTAATATAGTTTATTATATGAGATTGGAAAAAGGGCTCAACAGTAGTTGGGCGAACGTGACGTAGTGAGTGAGTTCATCGGGCCATTGTGCCAATCGAGCCACCCTTTGGCCTAGGAAATGGGTCCCGACACTAGGGTATTACATGAGAGAGGTTGATTTAATTTCTTAATTAGTATATGTCTAATTTCGTTTATTTTATTTCATCTTTGATTTGTTTCCAATTAAGTTAGAAACATGACCTTTGATTTAGCTTCTTAATTAATTAAAATCTACTTCCTTATTTATTGTTTAATGATTCCACAAAAGGGACTATAATAAATGTAAAGAGACATCTTGAGTTGAATGAAATTTAATTTCTTCTCTTCGAGCATGTTTCTCTTTCTTTATTCTTTATTTTATGCTATTTTTTAGTACCAGAGACTTCTCTTCTTCTTTCTTTTTATTTGTTCTCTTTTTTCTCTACATTGTTTCTGTTTTTCTTTCTCTTTCCTTTCATCCTTCTCTCTTTGTCAATGTCTATATTTCTCACTTCACTCACCAAAAATAACCTAGTCATCATGGTCATTGTTGCACCAACACCACCTTGGTTGTAAAGGAGATCTTCACCAACAATTATTTAATCCTTGTTTGCGAGAACCTGCGCTACCTACAACATATACACTATTGGGTATAAACTTCTTTACTCGATTATTGCATTGATAGCATTGCTTTAACTAGGTCATATGTAACATCTCAAAAATTCATATGAAATTTGAATTTTTATTTAGAAAATTATACGGAATTGATGGATGAAAATTTTGGTAAGCCCAGTTTAGCCAAATAAGGAATAAAATCAATTTAATGAATTTTTGGGAGAAAACATATGAATATAATGTGTATTATGGGATATTATAGCCAAAAATACAAGGATACATGCAATTTTTTATGAAAACAAGATTAGAAAGTCAATTGGGATCAAGATTTGGCAAAAATTCAAAAATAAAACAAGAAATTCAACTGAAAAATCAAAAAAAATAAACTTAAAATACATCCAACAGCTGCAAACCGTAGATCTAAATCAAAATCTCACGATCCGACAGCCACGATCAGATCTGCACCAACGCCTTGATGCACCAAATCATCAAGATCAAATGGCCAAAATCGAATCTATCAAATCCAACGACGCACAACACAAGATCAAAAACGAAATCGCAAAACCGAACACTGCGCTCAAGGTTAATCGTGCGGCCAAGATCTGTTTCGTTGATTGTGAACGAGATCTGCACACCGTGATCGAGGTTCATCCGATGGTCCAGGCAAGTTTCATTGATCGCGATCAGATGTGCTGCACTTAAGGACGATCAGACGATCTGAAGCATTTTCGTTAATCACGAACGAGATACGCGTGCGAAACTCGAGGATGATCCAAGCGCTGAGATTTGAGACTTCGATTTCGTTGATTGATCCGAGATTAATCCAACAACCCAGATTGGATGCCCGAAATTAAAAAAAATTACCGAAAAATTCGAAAAAAAAAAAGGTTTCTAAAATCCAAAAACTATTTCTAAATTCCAAAAAAAATCTAAAAAATACTCATTTTATACTCAAAATTGGAAAGTACGAAATTAAAGAGAATTAAGGTATTTTGCTCCAAGAAAAACTCAAAACTTTCTATTTTTCTTCCATTGGAAACCTATATAAACCCCCCTAGGTTCTCAATTCCCTTATTCCAAAAATAAGAGTTAAAATTGTTTCTTATTTTCTAAGCCTTCTTCTTGGCACCTCTTCACATCTTTCCTTCCTCTTACTTGTGTGTAAGAAATTTTTCACTCAAATTGGAGGATTAAGTTGGGCGATCTTCATTGGCACTAGTACGTGGAGGGAATTGCTGCTGAAATTTCTGAAGAAAGCGTCACAAGGTGGAAGTGATTTCTAGAACACCCTTTTGTTCTTATTTAAATTCATGGCATACTCATTGTTTGTATATTTTTCACTAAATTCAAAGATTTTCAATTTCAATTCTAGAATTTTAAATGTTTATTTCAGTATTTCAGCTTTGACTCATGTTTGAGCAATCATATCATCCATGCCATGTTAGTATCATGCTTAGGCTTTTAAATTAAAGTATGATGCATGTTTTATGAGTGTTTCATGAATTAACTGTGTATATTCTAAATTTTAGTTTGATTTCATATTCTGAAATTTATTTTATGAGATCATGATATGAGAATTAATCTAAGACGATGGTGATAATAACCACGTACCATCATAATGGTCAATGCGACACTATGGATGTTCTTTTCATATGAGTTAGGTCATATGGTTTTCAGACCTAAGTACTTGAGGGTTGTGTACCACATTACCTGGTGGGTCACCATGTGTAACGGGTTGATGCCGACACATGCCACTAACGAGTTGATGTCGAGTGGGCCCTGTTTACTTAGGTAAGAGCATCAAGGGATTAAAGGCCCTTTTGGTCTGAGACTCGACTTGAACAAATTGTTGTTTGAAACGCCTAATGATTGCAAGTGTTTAAATTATGATTATGTATGAGTTTGAATATGAAAAATGGTTGTTTGAAAAGGATCCACTGGGCTCTGTGCTCACTTCTTCCTTTCTTATTTTTCAGGAACGTGAAATCTATGAAGCAATTGAACATGGATAATCCTTAGAAAGCTTCTACATTATATTTTTTTTAGAATTTTTAAGGGCATGTTGCCCAAAGTTTTTATGTTTTTCTACTGAAAAGTATTTTGAAGTCTTCCGCTATAACAATTAGTTCTTTTTGAGAAGTTTAGTACTTTCAATTATTCTTTCTATTATGAATAAAATAGTTTGAATTTCTTTATCTCTTTTAATTTGCCTTGATTTTATTGAAAATTTTGTATTCTTGGATTTTATACAAAGGCGCGAGATATTGAAAGGAAAAGAACAAGTGAGTGTCACTTGTAAAGTAACATTGGCCCGACCCGCCATTTTGTTAAGTCCACTGTCAAGAGAACGGTGGTCATGTACACTACTTAAAGATATAAGGATTGGGATGTTACATCATATCATTGACGCAATTGGTCTATTCATCAACTCAAAAAAATCACTTTATCACTTTTGTTAACTATTCACACACTTTAAGTCCACCCCTTCTAAAAAAAAATTATAGTTCATTTAGTGATTTTCTTATTTCTATTTGCGTATTTTTTATTTATAATTTCATTATTTTGCATTCTTAGTACACATCAACATAAAACCCGCCTCTAATTAAGTGTTTTGTTTTTTCGCATTTTTAGTCTTTAACCTATTCCCTAAAAGCTTTTATTTGTTCCATTTTGCTTTATTGGCAGCACTCAAGTCTATATCTATAGCCTTTTTTCCTAGACCGATAAACTCAATATCATTGCTACAAAGTTTCTCCATCAATAACCTATACCTTAGACATTCGCCTAGTTTATCTACTAACTAAGCTCTGATACTAACTTTGTAACACCCCATCTCTCGGTGGCCTTGGTCCAATTTCAGAGGGCACAATTACCAAAATGCCCTTGAATCAATAACAACAATAATAAGGCATGTTATTATCACATGTAATCACTATTATAACATTGAGGCCATCTGAGAGACGGGATGTCACCTTTACCTCTTTCTCTTTGTTTCTTTTTCTTTCACTGTCCTAACTCCATGAGACTTCTTGATCACACTAACTTATACAAATTCTCATAAAACACTTTAAAATCTTCAAATAAGATAAACCAATTGAGAATTCGCAATTGAAAATATATTTTAACA
The DNA here is from genome assembly GCA_030144865.1 of Tinospora cordifolia. Lineage (NCBI taxonomy): Eukaryota > Viridiplantae > Streptophyta > Magnoliopsida > Ranunculales > Menispermaceae > Tinospora > Tinospora cordifolia. The sequence goes on along the minus strand of JAJIYU010003169.1, from coordinate 18,768 downwards.
TTCAAGAGGTACAAGGACCTTTGAGTTTATTTCAAGGAAACAACTTTAAAACTGACAAAGGAAAACTGGGGACAACATGCTCGACTTAAAATAAAATCGTGAAGCTAAAAATTAAACTCTAAGTAATAAAGAAGGTTCTCATAATCCATGCAGCTTCTGATTGCTAGTTTCCTAAAATGTTAGAAAAGAAGGGATCAACTTAAAGAGCCAGTGGATTATCCTAAATATTTAAATCATTATTTCAATCAAATAAAACACACATGTCAAACACTTTCATAGATTATATGATTCAAACAGTTAATCGTTTATCAATTGACGTTAAGACCGAAAGTAATCTACCGCAGTGTTTCAAATATTGGGAGTGAGGTCAATCCAAATGCTTAAACCCTTCTCATCGTGAAGTAGAGTCAAACCAAACTCCTAGTTCACCAATTAAGGAATTGGGGACAATCTAGACTCTTAGTTCCAAATCAATCAAGTAATCAATAATTGGCAAGCTAGGTCTGGGTTGGAACACTCATGATGATACCTTATAGTACACGTCACGCTAGTACGTGGTTATAATCTTTATTAATCTTATTTAATGACAAATCATACAATAGCATGTCAAATCAGATATAATTCAGGAAAATTTTATGTAAGCATGGTAAATTTCATTCTATCTCTATCATAGGCATGTTACTTGATCATTCATAAAACATAGGTCATGAAATCACACATATCATTGAAAACATGCATCACGATTCGTTAATCATGTAAATCCAACCATTATGCATATTCAATTCAAAGCATAACATGCATATTCAATTCAAAGCATAGTCTTAGTCTAACAAGCATACATGCAAGCTTTATTTAAACCAAAATAATAGTTTAAAATACAAAAATCATATCCACCTTATTGCTTCAGTTCCTTCTAGTCCTGGTGTTGTTATTCCAAGCCTTTTTGAATATTCAACCTTAAAAATTAAGAACCAATTCATTATTCTTAGTGATTAATGTGTTTCTAATACTTTTAAACCATACTCCAATGATTCTTTATGCACATAATGTGCAAGGACATAACAATAGGTGAGTTTAAGCGCTGACCAACTTTTGTGCATCGTCGTAGAAGAAAGAAGTACTGTAGTAACCAAAAGTAGCAAACAAGAAACAAGAAAGAAGGTAGACTCGTTATCGTAATAGGTGACCATGATAACTGGAGATAATTAAAGAATATTTGTTACAATACCATGGTAAGCAAAATACAAAATACAAAAATGGAGAAGGAGAACATCAATACCGCGGTAGGGTACCGCAGTAACAAGTGTGGATCAGAGAGAATAAATTACAGTACTACGGCAATCAAACTGGACAATTGCAGAATGAAAGAGAAAACCTCAGTATCGCAGTACAGTATCGTAGTAACAAGAATACAATCAATAAGTGACATTTCATTATTGCAGTAGGGTACCGTGGTAACCAAAGAGGAAGTCAAAAAAATAGAAGAGGAAATGAGTGCATTGCCATGGTAATGGGGATCAAAACCGTTGTAATCAGCACGAAAAATAGACATTCGTGCATGTTTCTTCCATCCCTTGTTTTTCTATATTTATGACATCCTAATACCCTAAACTCTAGACTACGAACTATGTATTGAGACTAGATAGGACTGTTATACCTTCCTTTAATCAGCCAAATCTCTTATATGCTCCAAAAGATCTTTTTTGAATCCTTCTAGGGTTTTGTTTTAATGATAGGAGTAAACCAGAATTTTTTTATAAATCACTAATAGGGAAATCTAATCTCGAAAGAATGAAGAAAAAAACGTGTTCAACCAATTTGGGGTAGGTTTTACCTTGTGCAACATCTAGAAGAGAATGCTATGGTCTAAAATCTCAATGTTATGCAATTTTCTGGGTTTGTTCTTCACTTGCTGCTTGGGTTGCTATATGAGAGGGCCAGGGAATGAAAGAAGGATGGGAAGATAACTGAGAGAAGAAAGGAGAGAAAGGAATTCTCGTGTTTGCGTGAGACATGAATTAGGAGATGGTTATTTTGGGTTTTATATAGAGTTAGGTTAGTTTGAATAGGTTTAGGAAGCCTTGGTATTGTTTCCTTGGTAGAGTTCTTTCCCAATTCAACTTCCTTCTATTTTGATCTTTTCTTGGGTGCAAGGTTTTAGTATATGACGTTTTAGGCAAAGCTCACGCATTTAGAAACTTTACATAATCATTCTGCACATGTTTTATGTATTATCGCAATAATGGAATGTAGTACCACAGTAACTAGAACACAGTGTATTTATTGTTCCCTTAGAAGTTTCACGCACTATCACAATAGCGAATGACAGTACCATGGTAACAAGGGAAAATAACTCTATATAAATTTATGTGTATCATTCCAAGTTTAATTATCCATTTATAGATTTAGTTGTATAACTTTTACACCGTTATTTTTATGGTTTATTTAATTATTTATTTATTTTGTTTTTATTTGATCTAATTATCAATAAAATTTGGGGTATTACACATCTTCACTTAGACTAAACACTCTACGAAATTCCGTCGAAATGCACCCACGTGTAAAACCTAACATAATTTTAATCATAAGCAATAGGTTAATGTTTTCCCATGTCAATGCCTCATTTTTGGCTAAAAAAATTACAAGGAAATACACATTTAGGTGATCAAAACTTATCTCTTTACCTTACTAGAGCCATGTATACCCATGCTCCAAAATGCTCCCCCTTTACTTCACTACCTCGATCATCAATCACTTCTTATCTTGGCAAAGTACTCTACTTCAAGGACATGCTAAAGGAGGAAAAGATAACGTTTTTCATTGCTGAAAGTTGGAGAGTTTAGAGGAATATCACTCCAAGTTTCCAAGGAAGTAGACTAGAGAATGGCAGCTAGGGTTCTAGAGATAGAGGATGGTGCACTTGTGTGTGTATATGTAGTGTTGTTCTCTCTCTCTCTCTCTCTCTCTCTCTCTCTCTCTCTCTCTCTCTCTCTCTCTCTATGTTTTTGTTTGGATTTAAGAATGAGGTTTGAACTTAACAAGCCCATAGATAAGACGACCCCTATGTGTTTCCTAGGGCTTCAGGAGCTTGATCCTCATAGACAGCCAAGATTTAAGCTTGCAATCTTGATCCAACGTTGTTAGGTAGTTTGATATCATCTCATTGTGGGGGGCGGGGGGTTGGGGTTTTCTCTGAATGGCAGCATCTTTAAGTATAGTGGGTATTTTTGCTTCCAATTTTATTTTCCATATAATCTCCTCAAATTATTCCTCAAATTTTGAATGATTTTGGCATGTGGGAGTTTTTATTATTCTCGTGATAAGGAAAGATTCTAGACAATCTAGAATTGTTTATTGTCACCACTATCGCTGGTGAATATTTTGTTGGTAATTGGGATAATAGTCTTGATTCGGAGATGGATATTTCATCCTACCCTTATACAAAGACTGAAGACCCTCTTGTAATTTCCCAAAAAGGTATTTTAGTAATCACCTTAACACCGACTAATATAATTGTTAATTAATTATTCTGATTATTTACATGGTTGGATCATGTTCTATTTATCTTCATTCTACTTAATATTCTTTTTTCCTAGCATTAAGTCCACTCCACATAAAATGCTGCTACCCATCATTATCGTGTGTATTAAAATTATGTACACCTCTTATGTAAAATTATTATTTTTGTGCATAATCATCATTATTTTATTTTGTTTTATTATTATTATTATTATTATTATTATTATTATTATTATTATTATTATTATTATATAATCTCTTAAGGTATTACAAATACTAAGCTTGTAACATCCCTATTTCGACACTTAAAAAATTTTTAGTTTATTTCTTAAAATAATGATATAAATGATTTTAAAAATAAATAGATTAAAAAAAATCAGAGCTAATTCAATAAAATACATAATTTAATAAACACATTTTTATTAACAAAAAAAGTAAATGGATACTCTTCATTTACACGTCAAGGATAACATTATTGTCATGTATGTCTTTGCCTTGTGAGCCAAAATAATCTCTACCATTTTGCATCTAACGTGGACCTAACATTGCCAAACTGTGTCAAGATGGAAGAATATCTTCCTTTATAACAACATGTATAATCAAAATAAATTAAAATGAAATTCCGTTATGAAATGTTCCAGCATACTAATAAAATAATTCTATATTAAAAACTTTGACTACTAATACAACCCATAAGAACGAGATAAAAATAAACAAAATAAAAATTTAACTATATCAAGTAATACTTTTCTCCTAATACACTGCTATTCCTTAGCTAATTTTAGCTAACCTATTCCACTATTTCGAATTAAATTATATACTTATGGTTATATATATATATTTGGATGAGATTGAAAGTCGAGTAGGTCATTCAAAACTAATTACCACATTTTATTAGGAGACATACACAAGAATGTACTAAGAAGAGAATGCAAAATATATGGAATATGCAACAACTGGCAAGGCCTACAATGCATCAGTTATGGTAGTAGGCAACAAGGGAACACTTTAAAAATAAGGTGGCAGTGCCTAATAATGAGGCAAAGGTGACAACAAAATTCACAAGGGGAAAAGAAGGCAGAAGAAGCACGTGTTGTTGAAGTTACTGCAAAGGATATTGCAAGGGTTGAGCTTGTGGGAGTTGATAAAGAAATTCAGAGTGAGAATCTACATAGTGATCAACAAATTAAGAAGAGGACAAGCAGCTGGATTGGTGGAACAGCAAAATTTTTTGAGGAAGAACAAGGAAGAAGGAATCGAGAGAATAAAATTAAAAGTGAAAAATAAGATCAATTGTTAGGGATCTACAAAATAGGGAAGCTAAGATATTTAATATGATGATTTGGAGTGAAAGGATTCAAGATGTAAGGAGTGATAGTGTAACATCCTGCCCTCCGAGCCTTTTACAATTAGTCATTATTGACTACAATGACCTGTATTTTTAGACATTGAGTCGACGGGTTCGACATCTATTTTCATATATGAATTAATGAATTTTAAATCAAAATACATGAGTTTATAACATTTAGATAATTTTCTAAATTATAAATGAAGAATATGCAAAATATAAGAAAAATATAGAAAATAAGGAAAGTAATTAGAAAATCAAAATTTATTTGTTGAAATTGGTTGCAACACATGTAACCATATATTATTTTGTTTGTGTATAGAATATGTTAATTGGGTAATAAATGCATGCTATTTGATTCATTTTTGGAAGACACAAGATTGATTAAATTTTTAAAAAAAAATTAGATTATTTGAAGAAAAGAAAACTGTGAAAATTTTGATCAATGGTGTGACATTGTTAGTGTTATAGCTATAAAATAAAAATAACACATTAAGCGTTGTTATGATAAAAATGATTTAGTGGCATAAATGAATTGATGAAGATGATATCTATTAATCATGTTATATATGACATGTGACTTCATCTAAATATGATGGGTTGAGATGATCATGAACCATAGTGAGGTCAAATGGGTGTATGGGGGGTCAAAATAATTCATGATGGAGTTCATCCAACAATTCGTCAATTGTGGGGATAGGAAAATGATCTAATAAAGTGATTGCATTGAGGGCGCGATAGTTGACACAAAAATTTCATGCGCCATCTTTCTTTTTCACAAGTAAAATCGGTGAAAAGAAGAGTCTTGTACTGCATTTGATCATGCCTTCTTGGAGCGTGTTGGCTATTAATTTAGCCATAGCTTCTTTTGGCAATGTGGGTAACGATAAGGTTTAATGTTGACTAGGATGGAGTTGGGTAAAAGGTGTATGTGGTGGTCAGTGGGGCATCTAAGGGGCAGACCTTGGGTAAAGGAAAAAACCCCTGAAGTAGGAACATAAAAGGTAGGAGGGATGATTGCGGGATTGGGTTAGGGTAGTCAAGGACGATGAGTGTGGGCTGATGGAGGGTTATTGGTGTGATAGATAGTGAAGGCACAAAAGCAAGCAATGGAATTAGTGCATAGTCAACGACGTAGATGGGAGTCGGTAGTGGAGTTTAGTATTGGTTTTCTACCTCTAAAGATTATGAGAGAACCATTGTGTTGGAATTGGATGTATGGTATGGAAAAATCAGGATAAATGTACCAAGGGTTTGGAGTCATTCAATGCTAAGAACAACGTCAACTCTCTATATGGGCAACTTGGAGAAATTCACGATGAAATTATGGGTTTGGATTGAGAGTGGCACATTAGAACACAAGCCTGAACAATTAAGTGAGTCACCATTACCTATCATGAAAGAGAAGGTTGGTATGGATAGGACAGTGAGTTTGAGAAAGTGGGCAATTTTGGGTTGGAAGATGTTATGGGAGCTACCTCAGTCAACTAAAATTGAGATATGGCAACCATTTATTGCACCATGGAGCTGAATGGTGCGAGGAGAAACTGAACTAGATAATGCGGCTGCAGATAAGTGCAATAAGGTGGGATCGTTGTGGTCAAGTTGTTGTAGAAAATGGGGGTCGGTAGGGGTAGTGTGGTGATCACTGGATGTGACAACTCCTGGTCTTGAAGAGGTGGGTGTTGTATGGATAGGTCCAAGTCATCATTCAGCAGCAAGAGAATTGTTTTTGTTTACAACGATGGCCCGATTGGAACTTTTCATCAAAGTTAAAGCAAAGAGCCCTTAGAGCATATGTCTTGCATTTCCACTAGTGATAAGCAATGGATATGTAGGTTTGAGGGTGGTGGTTTAGGAAGTAATGGGACTCGGGGGGTGGGCAACCATGGTGGTAGGCTTGGTTTGAAACAACCATCAGTGAATTTGGAATCAAGGAGTTTAGAGAGGTCGATGGCTTGGTCAATGAATTGGGGTCGTAGGACTGATAGTTCTCCTTGAAATTCAGGTTTGAAGTTAGAAAAAAAAAAACAATCTAAAATGACTTCAGGTGAGAGGCCAGTTACTTGATTCCACAATTTTTCAAATGCAATTTGATACTCAACCACGGAACATGTTTGTCTCAGCTTGAATAAGGCAATGCCATGATTATCATAGGAAGAGGGTCCAAAACGAAGCTATAAGGCACGAATGAAGGCATCCGACGTTGTGAGTTGTTAATTATTGAACATTCATTTGACCCAACTCAGGGCTTCGCCTTGCCTATAGAAGGAGATAACTGATAGGCGATTTTCTTGGGTGATGTGCTAGAATGAAAAATCTTGTTCAGCTTGGAAGAACCAATCTAGGGGGTTTGATCCATAAAAAAAAAATGGCAGGTGGAGTTTTGGTGGTTTGAGAGAGTAAGGTGTGGATAAGATGGAAGACAAACTTGTAATGGAGGATAGTTGGTGGCCAAAAGCAAAGGTGGAACCAGGTTGGAAGGTTGGTTGGTGGGATTGTGGTGGGAATGAAAGAGTTGGTTGTTTTGCAAAAGGGATGGATGAAGGATGTTGCTGATTGCGATGAAGAGAGTCCAATTGTGAGCATAGTTCTAGGAAAATGGCATGAATGGATTGTTGTCGGGTTTCCATGGCTGCCATATGATCCATTAGGGAAGAGGAAACTCCTCAAGGTATTGAGGTGGGGGAGCGTTGGGGTTTGGGTTGGTTTTGGGAGGCATTGAGCAGTGGTAATGAAAGCACCAATTGATAGAAGTTGTTTAGCCAATAAAAGAAACTTCCCAATTTGGCCAAGGAAAGAATGTCCATGAGGAAGAAATAAGTAGGAAAATATTCTATATATTTTCTATCCTTTCAGTATTACAACTTAGCTTAAGTAGTAGTTTAATCCTAATAATAATAAAATCAAGGGATAAAAAAAAAAAAGAGAAAAACACATTTCTATATAGAAATATATGAATAATTACCAAAATCATATCATTTTCATTTATATAAAAAATGATAAACTTAATATCAAAAATACCAAAATCTATTCATTAACAACTATTGGTATATTGTCAGTATAACATCGATATAATATTTAGCTTAAAAACAATAGTATATAGTCAATATAATATTGGTATAATATTTAGCTTATAAACAATAATATAACTTTGGTATACTATCAATATATACTAGTAATGATATACAGTGTACATACAATGCCGCAAAAATATTGATATATGATATATAGTTGGTTTACAATGCTAGGAAAACATTGGTTTACATTGGCATGCAGTGCAAGAAAAATATTGGTATACATTTGTATAAAGTGCTTAAAAAAATTAGTATATAGTGTACAGTTGATATATAGTACTAGAAAAAAAAATGATATACATTGGTATACAGTGGTAAAAAAATATTGTTATATGGTATACAATTGGTATAGAATGCTAAAAAATATTTGTAGATGATATACAGTTAATATATAATACTGTAAAAATGGTATACGATGGTATATAATCTCTAAAAATTTTAAATATAATCTCTAAAAATGTTATACAATCTTTAAAAATGATATATAATGATATAACATCTCTAAAAATTTCAAATACAATCTCTAAAATTAGTATACAATGGTATATAATCTCTAAAAAATAAAATGATATACCAAAGCTCGCACAATTAACCAAGACCTGATATCTCACTGTCTTTCTCGTCTTCTCTACCATTGAATACTGCTTCATTTCTTTCATCATTAATCTTCTAAGTCATCTTCCAATGCTTACCAAAATTTATAAGCATCTTCTCCGACTTCTCGAAAATATATAGGCTTCGTCTCCAACTTCTTTTGCTCGATTCATGGAGCACGAACTAGGTTCTCGAGCACTGTAGCACTATTGTCGTGCTTCGACTCTGTGACTACTTGAAACGATTGGCCGCTTTTGATAATGGTGGCCGCCATTTCTACTTTAGCAGCGGCTTCTACTAACCATAGTAGTAGATCTGGGCGTTCTCAAACTTGTTGGCTCGTTGAGGTTTTGAAGATGAGCAACAATGGTGTTCACAGATCTGGGCGTTCACAGATTTGAGCGACGGTGGTGTTCACAGATCTGCTTCGTCCAAAAAATATGGGCGTTCATAGATCTGAGCGTTCTCAAACGTGTTGGCCTGTCAAGGTTTTGAAGATGAGCGATGGTGGTGTTCACAGATATGGGTTGACGTTCACACATCTCGGGGACAATAGTGTTCACACATTTGGGCATTCACTGATCTCAACGATAGTGGTGTTCACAAATCTGGGCATTCACAGATCTCAACGAGAATGGTGTTCACAGATCTGGGCACCAAAAATCTGGGCATTCAAAGATCTAGATGTTCACAAATCTGTTTCGTCCCTATCAACCAAGCTAGACATCGGACATCGGTGAAGCTTTGAAACGAACATTTATTTTTTAGACCACAAGAAAACACCAAAGCTTTTTTATTTCTACCCAATTCTAGGAATATTGTGCTTTGAGAGAGAGAGAGAGAGAGAGAGAGAGAGAGAAGCTATGATGTTTAATTTTCTCTAACTAGGCCAAAGAAAGTCTAACTCCTAATGGGCTTTGAAAAATAAGAGGTGGCTACGGGTAATCTTTCAACCAAATAGGGGATCTTCTGTTATGTTTGAGATTCACTACTGTTGGGCCCAATCCCTCAACGTGTTGTGAGTCTGTTTTCACGGGCCCACAGTTCACTTGCTAAGCTTGAGAATGGTCCACTGTCAACGGCTCGTCCATATTTCCAATTTTTAAATCTGTTTCTCCAAAGCACCCTAGAGAGATGCCAAAGCCATTGCTATATACAAGGGCCTTTTGAGAACAATAGAGTGGTGTTCTTTGTTAAAGATGTTCTCTGATGATTGTTTGCTGATGAAGCAACTATTAGAAAGAATGGTTGATAAAGATCTTAATGCCGCTGTAATTCTTCCATTCTGAGTATTATGGAGAATTTCTCGAGAGTTGAATTTGGCTTTGCTATGGACAAACATCTAGAGGTAGTAAAGATCATAGCTAACCGGGCTATTGCCAGGAGAAGTGTGATTTGGGAGCAGTTCATCATTGAAGGAATACACATAGATTCCTTCGTGAAATCAGGAGTGTACTTTTTCTATGCCTGGGTTTCTATCTGGATTGGGTTGTCTAGTACTTTTTGCTAGAGGGTTTGTTTTGGAAGTCTTGTAGTTTCTAGCCGGTTTCCATCATTATTTTGTTCGAGTTCAAGCCTGTGGATAATAGTGTTTTTGGAGCCTCGATTGTCCTTTGGCTGTTCGTTTGTTTTCTGGGCTTTGTATGTATGTTTTTATTTTTGGCAAAGACAATCATCACAGCCAATAAATAACATAGCTACTTCTAACAAGATTATCATTCCACATATTTTCTAATGCTCTTGTGAAATTATGTCAAATTCTTGTAAAATCCTAGTATAAAATTATAATAATGTAGAGAACTACATTTCAGATATGTCAATACTAAAATTTTGCTTTTTAGATATATATACAGTGGTTGATATGTTTAATAACTGACTAGAAAACTTTAGTAGTTATGATAACATTGTGATCGCAAGCATATTTTTGTTGCCCTCCATGACTCTTTTATATGAATGTAAAAATGTTTAAGAGGTTCCCTCATGTATAGGTGAGACTAGGAAAATTATAAGAGTAAATGAAATAGGTCATGAGTCAGAAATTATTTATGAAATGAAAACATATATAATCTATAGAATTTAATCTTGGTTTGTGATGGTGGCATTATTATTATATTGGTAGATTGGATTCAGGTTATGCACTCAGTGAAAATGGGTAGGTTGAGCAGTTTTTATAAGTATTTTCTTTCTCTTGGTTTTCATATGTTATCCATAGAAAATATTTATTAAGCATGTTAACTTTTGAACAGGGATCGGAAAATGAAAAAGAAAAAAGTGAAAAGAAGAGTAGCAAACTTATTATTTGGTGGTGTATGTATTCTTAGGTGATTGGCAGATCTTTCTATTTTGATATGCATAATTACAACTTTATATGTAAAAAACATCACATACACAGATTGGTAGAGTGATATTATATGGAATAAGGTTTAATGGGAATGTCATGGCTTCAATGTGATACGATTTATTGAATTTGGCTTTGTAATTAATCAGCTGTATCTATGATTATGTTATGTTCATTAAATAGAAAGATATTGCCCAAAATTCTAGAGCCATTAGGATGTTTAGAAACCTGAATACTACTAAGCGAACATCCCATGAAACATGAAAGAATAGGGGAAGGCATCCATGAGGAACTACCTCATCTAATGCTTTCATGTCTCCATCAACAAATCAGCATGCGGCAAACATGGCCGGTCCTAAGGTTTTGGAGGCAAAATAATAACTTGATACCCTAGAAAAAGAAAACTATCGTTTTGTAAGTTATTAATACGTAAAGAAACGAAGTTAACTTTTCAATTGTCATGTCCTTTCATTTGTATTCGCTTCTTTATTCTCATAATAGAGACATTTCAAATTCTTTTCAATTTTTTGAATTGATAAAAAAATAAGATTTCTTTTAGTAATTTTTATTATTGAAAATAGAATTCATTTTAATAATTTTTTATTATTTTTAATTTTATATATATATATATATGGGGCCCTTGCTCAGGGCCGGCACTGGTTACAAATCACTTTAATAAAATGGTATTTTTTAACAACTTGATCAAACTTCTCTTTGATTTTGACATCAATCTATTAGATTTTATAAATTTAATTACTTAATCATTTTAATATGCAGTAAATATATTCAAATAATATATCAAGTAATCATACATCCAATTTAATTTTGTCATATGGATGTAGGGAAATCAATTTATTTTTGTTTTTTTTAGTCATGGATTCAATGGTCACTTACAATCCTTAAGTTATTACTCGATACTAAATCATACTTTATTTTGATCTATGACATATTTATAATAAATATTAGATAAACTTTTAATATAACTTAAACGTAAAAAATTATACATCTTCTGCAGTTAACAGCTTCAAAAACTAGAAACATATTCAAAATTACCACTTTCTATTGTGATCTCTCATAGCGAAAGAAATACATTTTTTGTATTAAGTTTAAGCCAATATCTCAGCAATTTTTAATCCCCAAATTTAAACACTCTTCAAAAGGAGTGAGCATACACATACATTATGTAATTGAACTATTGCAACATCACTTTCTCCCTCTCCAAGTTCTTCCTTTAGAAGTCGCCCAAGGAATTTGTGCTTATCATACGCCTCTTGCATGCTATCATTTATAGTATTCTGAATTAAAAATTAAAAAAAAAAAAAAAGAAGATAGCCTATTCCACAATTAAAATGATGAGAATGCAATTAATGAAACAAATGATAATATAATTTCAAACAAAAAAAGAGAGAGAGAGAGAGAGAGAGAGAGAGGGAGAGTTATTAAAATTGCCTTTTATTATTTTCTGGGGAAAAGTACGCACCCTTTTATCAAATAAAAAAACTTTTAAAAGTTTTTAGAAGCTTTTGAACCAAATAACTTTTTTGACATTTTTGTGTTTTTCAATACAAAAACAATATCCATGTCCAGACCAGACACCGCCATGAAAACATTGAGCGTCTCCGTTGCGAGCTTACGCCAATTTAGAACAATTTGAGATTGTTGGCGTTATATAGCCACGAAACAATGATGAATTCGATAATTTTACGTTATTTTGAACTGCGTAAGAAGCCTGACAGGCTTCAGCAACAAAACCACGAAGCGGAAAAAATAATAACAGAAAAAAAAACAAATACTTCTAATAATTACTAAATCAATTATTACACTAGCAATATTTACTTAAACAAATCCAGTGCACACCGCCTACCGTCAGTCCACAAGGAAAGGATGTAGACATAACATAAAAAGTCCTCTCTTTTTTTTTTTTTTCTTCCTTAATGTTATTAATACAGCTATTCCAAGTCTCACATTATATAGACAATTCCCTTTTTCGAGTGAGAATCTCTTTCTCTTCCTTTAAATGAGTCTAAAACATATTATAAAAATGGCAAAGGACTCCAAAGAAAAGAGACTGAAGATAACGCTCAAATTGCCAACCCCAATTTCAGCTGTGATGCCCTCCAGAAATGGGGCCAATACACAGGAGTAAATAAATACTCTAGCAACCTGGAAGCAGCCCGCATGAGAGGATTTATCCCCATTTGGCACAAGTGACCCAATTTCACCATTTTCAAACTACTTCCTCCGATCAGCACCCAGCGACAGTAGTTCAAAACGCCGGTGAGTATCATCTCTTGCAGCAGCTGTAGCATGGGAGCGGGGATGTGATTTGGATTCATAACCAGGTTGAACCCTGTGAGTTGAGGAAGAGAGGCGGCTACTGTTTGGGAGTAGCCGACTTGAGCGAATTTCGTTAGGCTCGCCAGAGGAGCTTGGCCTACTGCTTGAAACCATAGCCCTCTTAGAAGTGCTACCATTGCGAGAAGACGTTCGTCCCCTTTCAGAATCTGGCACCTACAGAAGGTGTCCAATTGGAAACACAATCAGCCCCAGATGGTGATATAACCACAAGTATGGAAGCTTTATAACTCCCATAATTATCAGTTGATCTATGAAAAACAATAAGAGCTAATCTTTTTCTTGAATAATAAACAAAAGACACACAGATAGCGTTGAGATTCAGAATAAATGTTTTAGACGGAAAGATAATTAAACCTATGTCTCAATTGAAATTGAAAACAATATTCCTTTCAGATGTCCCCAAACAAAATCTAATTGCCACAAAATTCACTCCAAAGCCCTAACCACGACCACTTGCAACAAAATAGTGAAGCATTTTGTACATGAACTCAAAAGCATTGTCCAGACATTGCCACAAGATTCATTCCAGAGCCACCATCAAAATCCTGGATGACGATGAATTCATTGGCTTTGGACATGACAACCAAAATTACATATTGAATAATTGACTAAATAAAAGCAGTACTACATCACTAGTATGTAATAATAATGTGTTTTACGATAACTTACAGAAGACTTGTGATAAAGATACAACAGATTTTTGAAAGTTCCAAGAAGACGATACAAATAAACCAATCAAACCACACAAACCTTATCATAAATTAAAAAGATTTTAAAAAACTTTTTAACAATATAATAAACTTAAAAACAGTGCTGATAATAAATAGGAATGTTTTTATCTGAGCTGCTGCTTACCACATCTTTCGATGAAGGTGCATCCCCTGAATTCTTGTGTACAGAAGAGTGTGGAGCAGGGTTTCTCCGAGTAAATACATCAACTGCACTTATAAATCTTTCTCGAATGTCTTGCACTCCTAGAAAAAGAAAGTAGAGCACAAGTTAGAGAAGTTAGAGATATACACAGTAATTTTAAACCACAATTATTTTCTGTAATTGGAATATGAATGATTGTGATCTGATTCGTCGACAGCAAGGAATCCAACTCAATGAAGTGGTAACTTGGATTAGAGGAATGGAGCAATAAATGAGGCATCCAATTGAGAATCCAAACACCTGAGTCCCCAACAAATCCAACACTGAATAAACCACTCAAAACTCTATACAGACAAAATATGAGCCACAACACGAACTTTTAATTCTCGACACAGTAGAAAATAACTTGAAGTTCAAACTTATCCATCCATCAATTTCAAATCTGCCTTTCACTAATTATTTTTGCTTGGATTATAGTTTCTAACCTTCACTTACAAGCGTAGGAAAGGAAACTACCTGAAACCTTTTCAGGCCTTTCTGCCGAAGGTCCTGGATTAGTGCTTATTTTGCCAGTGCCCTGCTAAATGAGGCTGATTAAGGATAAGAATCATGATGGTAAGAATAACTATTTACTCAGAAGATTCACAGGTCTTACACGAGATCTGGAATTGGCAATGATTTGAGGGTATTTTAATATTGTCCAATCAAATACATAGTCAAATTGGTAACCTGCACCAAATAATCATACAACAAAACATGAACATAGGAACTCTTTTCAGAACCTAAATACAAGTTGATCAAAATTCAAACAATTAAAACAGGGAAGAATAAACAAAGAAAGTAGTTCCCGGTTTTACCTTCTCGGATAAATAAGTCACGAAAAAGCCTTTTCAGATAGGAATAATCTGGTTTATCTTCAAACCGCAAAGATCGACAGTAATGAAAGTAAGATATGAACTCTGATGGGTGTGATTTGCAGAGAACCTATCAATGAATCCAGAATTTGATTACTTGTTCAATAAGTTGCAAATAATTTGAAAACATAGACAATTACTGAAATGTGCAGGACATCATAAAAGTCATGGAACATGCTCCATATCTAGAACATTGCCTAGACTTGAGATCGGACTTCTATCGCAAAGAATCACATATTCTATTTGAATGGAACTCCATAGAATACAATACAATCATAGGTAGAATGTGAAAGTACCTCAATTGGAGTTAGCATCTTCTTTTCACTGATTCTATCATACTTCTGCTTTTTGGTTCCAGCTTTCAACCCTTGCCAAGGAAGGCTGAAAGGGCAACCATCAAAGTTTATTTAAAAAAAATACAAGATGATAATAACTAACCCAGGAACTGAATTGCAGCACAACCCATCAGGGGAACATTGAGAATAGTAATAAAAAAATTTTGAAAAAAAAGTACATAAGAAGTCATTATAGTAAGGACGCATTCTCAATTAATTTTACCTCCCCCTCAGGAAATACACAAGGACATATCCAACAGATTCCAAATCATCTCTCCTGCTTTGTTCTGAGATAAGAAATCCCAATTAGATTCAGACATAAGATTTTTAGAATGTAAAATGACAACCAAAAAAAAAAAAAAACAACCAACAAGCAACTTAGCTCACCAACTCCAAGGTGAGTATTGACACTTGCATATCGAGCTGTTCCAGTAAGATTCTTGTTTTCCCTGAAAAGATCACAAAATATCCAATTTTCATATTAAATATTTTTTTCATTTTCATTTTCTTTATTTTTCCTTCCTTTTTTTAACAAGGAACAGAAAAGCATGATTATATGGATAACAAAAAGCCTAGGGGACCCAGATAGTCTTCCAGCAATCTTCTACCAGCAAAACTGGGATATTGTTGGTGAATCTACCATTGACATGATAAAAAAAAAATCTGGAACTTAGACCTCAATGTGAGTACAATTAATTCTTATCATACTGTTCTTGTTTCAAAGGTTGAAAATCCTTCAACCCTGTCACAAATGAGACCCATGTCAGCCTCCGCAATGTTAGCTAAATGCTAATTACCAAAATCATTGTCAATCGGCTCCGTCTGCTTCTTCTAAAACTCGTTGGAGAGAACCAGCACAGCTTCATTCTAGGTTGTAGCACGATGGATAGCGTGATCATAGTCCAAGAAATTATCCATGTGATGAGAAGAACGAAAGGTGCTAGAGGCTTCAAGGCTGTAAAAATTGACTTAGAGAAAGCATATGATTGCATCTCTGGGGACTTTTTGCATAACACCCTCAGGTATTTTAATTTTTCGGGGCATTTAATTAATCTTATCATAGCTTGTGATACTTAAGTTTCCTTCTTAGTGCTTTGGAATAGAGATGTCACGAAGGAATTTAAGCCTTAGCGAGGCATCTGTCAAGGAGATCCTATGTCACCTTACTTATTTGTTTTGTGCATCGAGCGCCTAGGCCATATGATTCAAAGAGCTACAGATGCAAGACACTGGACCCCTATTAAAATTTCAAAGTTTGGTATGGGAATCTCTCATCTTTTCTTTGCCAATGACTTAATCCTGTTTACTAAAGCTGCAAAGGAAGCTAGACTAATGATTCAAGTGCTTGAAGAATTCTGTAATATCTTGGGAGAGAAGGTTAATTTGCAAAAATCAAAGTTTTACATTTCACCCAATGTTAGACGAAGCTATGCTAATGAGTTAATTTCGGTCGGAAACATTGGCCTATCTAATAACCTTGGGAAGTATTTGGGATTTCCTCTTGTCCATTCTCGTATCAACCGAAACACGTTTCAGCCGATCCTGGATAGAATTGAAGGAAAACAAGCAAGCTGGCAAGCAACTCACCTCAATCTTGCAAGTCGCGTATCCTTGCTAAAATCTGTGTTGTCTTCTATCCCGATGTATACCATGCAATGTTTCCAACTCCCCATATCTATCTGCAAGAGATTGGATTAGCTTAACAGGCGCTTCATATGGAGTGGCAAAAAGGATCAGCGTAAAATTCACCTAGTAAGTTGGACGGATATATGTGGTCCCAAACACAAGGGGGGCTTAGGTGTTCATAGCACAAATATCGCTAATCTGGCTATGCTATGCAAATTAGCATGGCGCTTGTTTACAGGGGATAAGTCGACGTGGGTACACCTTCTAAGGAAAAAAATACTTAAATCATGAGGATCTTCTGAATGTCTGGCCTAAATGTTCAGATTCCTTTGTTTGGAAGGAAATTCCTGAGGGTGGTGAGTGCCCGAAGAGAGGTTTAAAGTGGAGATTGGGCAATGGCTGTGATATCAATGTGTGGGATGATTGTTAGATTAATGGAGGGACTCTTAGGAGAATGCTTAATCATCTAGTCCACCCAACAGATGAAGTTGGAAGGGTAAACAGCCTTATAACCACAAACAAAAATTGGAATTTGAATTCTCTCAATACTCCTCTTAACTTGGAAGACAGATCTATTTGGAAGTATACTAGCAGTGAAAAATTCACAACCAAATTGAGCCTATTCTATGCTCTCGGAAGAGAATCAATCTGAAGGCAGGGATGATCTAACCTGGATTTGGCATATTAAATGTCCTCTTAAATTTAAAAGATTCTAGTCGTTAGCCTGCCAAGACCGTATCCTTACTGAAACTTTTAGATTCAAAAGAGGGCTCACCAGTAACCCAATCTGTAAAAGATATGGAAAAGATGAAGAAAGGTGTCGCATGTCCTTCGAAATTGTCCCAAATCCAAGTATATTTGGCACCTGATCCATGAAAACTTCATTCCGCCAAACTTTTACCAACGACCAATTAATGAGTGATTGGAAACAAACTCTCTAACCAAAACCAATGCAACGGATCAGCAAGAGTGGAGCTACCATTTCTTAACCACAATTTGGATTATATGGGCTACCCGAAATGAACAGCTCCTCCAAGGCCTTCTGATGTATCACAACAGTATCTTACACAAATGGAGGAATTTGTAGACATCTCTGCATGAAGCAGGATTTAGACATCAACACCACCACGCTCCCTCTACTCCAAAATGGATTAGTTGGGACCTTCCCCAGCAGGGATGGAGCAAGATAAATACAAACGGAGCTACAAAAGGTAATCTAGGTCCAGCAAGTATAGGTGGCATTCTTCATAATGATTGTGGTGAATGGCTGACGAGGTTCTTGATGTATATTGGAGTTGCCTCTAATTTAACAACGAAGTTGTGGGACAATCGAAAGGGTCTCTAGCTAGCTTGGAATCTCAAGTACCATAAAGTAATTCTCGAATTAGATTGCCTCAATTCAATCAATCTTCTCAAAATAGAAGACTGGAAATTTCATCCGCATAGCAACCTCGTCTGGGATTGCCAGCATCTTATTCGTCGTCAATGGCAGATCTAGCTTCGACATATGCGTCGGGAAGGGAATCAATGTGCGGATTATCTCGCCAACTCATGTATTAGACACAGGAATGGTTATCAAATTCTTGATTCTCCGCCTAGGGATCTAATTCATCTGCTCATTGCTAACATTTCTAGCATTTTGTTTTTGCGGCCTTGATGTTTGAGTCTTTCCTTATTAACCAAAAAAACAAAAGAAGAAAAAAGCCTAGGGTACAAGTATCCTCAAAGTTAATTGAGTCTCATTTCCTTAACCACCCCCCACCCCCCCCCCCCCCCCCCCCCCCCC
>JAJIYU010003168.1:0-27701 GCA_030144865.1 Tinospora cordifolia | reverse complement strand
TCATCCAAATCATCTCCTTCCATATGAAAATCTTGTTCTACTTCACAAGAACCCGATGAACCCAATACATTTTTATTGCTAGTTCTTCTTGAATTTTTTACCAGAGCTGCCTTACATTCATCTCTCACTGATTCGGGACATCTTACACATGAAATTACATTTCCTCCCACTCCAGCCAAATGTTGCTTCAACCGATTGATACTTTGACTCACTTCTTTGTGACAAAAGTTGCATGAAGCTTTGCTTTTGTTTGTTGGGTCCTTTAAATATGCATATTTCCATCCAATATCTTTTGACTTCACACTTAAACTACAGCTCTCGAATGCCATCTAGTGTTCTAATATATACAAATTTATAAAAATAAAATCATAAAAATTCATTAATGAACAAACTGATATACAAAAAAGATGATTTATAAAATAAATAATTTCAAAAAAATTATCAATAAAAATTAAACAAAGAATGCAATGTTATGATGTTACCGGTCAATCGATGCACAAAAAGACAATCCTTTCGCTAATTGATGATCAGTTAGTCCCTTCGCCAATTGATGCCCGAAGAGAAAAAGCTGAGAGAGGGACAAATTGCGAGAGAGAGAAAGCTGAGAGAGAGAGAGAGAGAGATTATGAGAGAGACTGCAAGAGACTAACAGAAAAAGAGAGCTGCAAGAGAGAGAGAGAGATAGAGAGAGAGAGAGAGACAGAGAGAGTGTGAGATAGAGAGAAATTGAGAGAGAGAGCTTGCCAAAAGGAGAGTAGCGAGATAGAGAGAGAAGCTGAGAGAGAGAGAGAGAGAGTTGCGAGAGAGACTGCCAGAGAGAGTGCGAGATAGAGAGAGAAACTGAGAGAGAGAGAGTTGCAACAGAGAGAGACCTGCGAGAGAGACTGCCAACGAGAGTGAGAGAGTGCGAGATAGAGAGAGAGACTGGGAGAGAGAGAGCTACGAGAGACTGCGAGAGAGAGGGAGCTGCGAGAGAGAGAGAGATTGCGTGAGAGAGAGGGAGCTACGAGAGAGAGAGAGAGAGAGAGAGAGAGAGAGATTGCGTGAGAGAGGGACCTGTGATAGAGAGAGAGATGGAGCTGCGAGAGAAGTCGCCGGAGGTTGAAGAAGACGACATCGTCGGAGTATTGGAAGAAGACGAAGTTGTTGGAGTTCTGGAAGAAGACGAAGGTCGCCGGTGATGTGCTCTTGGGCTGGAAGACCGAAGATGGTGATCCTTAGGGCTTTTGAAGATGTAATAAAAATATTTATTTTTAAACCCTTATATTCTATGCATATTTGTAAAAAGGTCCTTAAAATTTTTTTATTTATAAAGAACTCCCTCCCAATGCCCAGACCAGCGCCTAGGCGCTGGGAGGAATTGGGCGACTAGGCAACACCTTGACAACACTGTTTCACATTGAGGATATGATGGTCATTCCTCTCATGTGCACCAAGATTAAGGCATCTTTAGGTTCCTTGACAACACTGTTTCACATTGAGGATATGATGGTCATTCCTCTCATGTGCACCAAGATTAGGGCATCTTTAGGTTTAAAAAACTTTTCCTTTCCTTTTCTTGCTTTGTTTGGACGCCTAGGGGGTGTACAATATCAAATGTTGGTGGGCACATGATCAGATTTTGGAACTTCTAATTATGGCTTATCTCTTGTGGAACACACATTACACTTTAGAAACTTCTAATTTTGGATTCCTTCTTTGGTGTTCACAAAACCAGCCCCTTAGCTCATGGAATCTTCTTGATTTTAGTATGTTTCTTTCATTGAAACTTTCCATTCCATTAGGGTGAGCTCAAGAGGTGACGGCTAGGGTTAGGGTTTTGTGATCATGGCACGTTTTTGTGATCATGGCAAGGTGGTGTACATTATCACACATGGTGGCACACATGATCAAATTTTTGGACTTCTAATTTGGATTATGTGGGACGTTTTTTAGTGTATGGGGCATGGGTGTACATGTCGTGGCATCATCACCCATATGACTTGCGTATGCGTAGGGGTGATTACACATTTTTGGGTCCGCATGAATTTAATAAAAATTCATCTCTCATTTGGCTAGGATTTTAGGCCCTTAGCATACATTTTTTTGGTTCACATGAATTTAATAAAAATTCATATCTTTCAATTGGCTAGGTTTTTCCTATTTTCTTTTCTAATTTAGATTCCCTTGATGCATACCAAGTAAATGAACTCTTAATTGAGCAAATGAAATAAATTTTAAATTTCTAGGCCATTTGAGGTGTTCACTTCATTTCATTCATTTTTCTTAAATTTCACTCCCTTGAGAAGTTTTTGAGCAAATTCAAGCTTGCTAATTGATTTTAGAAATGAATTGAACTTTATTTATCATTTCATTTCATTTAGTATAAAATTTCAGGATATTACAAGATACCACTACCCAAAAATTCCTATAAAGAAGCAAATAATGTTATCTGATTCAAAATATATTGATTAATTGATTTAACATGTTTATGCCAGCTTTATAGGAAATCGTGAATTGTGTGGGAAGCAAATCAATGTTGCATGCAAAGATGAACATGGAGGGCCTTCATCAGAATCTCAACCTCCATTTTCGGGTAAATTACTTATTAGGAGGTTTATCTGATCGTTTCTTTTGCCTCACCTATGAATAGTATGAGGTGTCCCAATCCCCTTAGCTTTTTAATGATCACGTTAATGCAATTGTTTATGATAATATCCTAGCTCTTATTGGGTTCATAAAATGTATTTATGCTAAGGAACTGCCTTCTATGATTGAAAAGAGCCATTAACTCCTTGAACATGCACAACATTTTCCTCAGAATAAGAAGTATAAAATGCTTTTTTTTTTTAATTATATAAATGATGACATCTGTAAAATTGTGGAAAAGGAAATGAAGGTGAGCAGAAGAAATCAGGGAAATACTCTGCAAGGCTTCTGATAAGTGCATTTGCAACAGTGGGTGCTTTACTTCTGGTGGCACTGATGTGCTTTTGGGGTTGTTTTCTGTATAAGAAGTTTGGAAAAACTGATAGTAGAAGTCTTGCTGTGGATGTCAGCGGAGGTACTATATTTATTTTATAATTTTTTTTCTGGAGTTTACTGTTTACTTTAGTTTGCTTATTTCCTAGCACTGTCTGAAAAGAATATTTGAAATAATGTTTAGTAATACAGATACATCTCAACCATTATGAATTTTCCAGTGGAGCACGATATCTATTTCCTCAATCTTCTTGTTCCAGGTGCATCCGTTGTAATGTTTCACGCAGACTTTCACTACTCATCAAAGGATGTCATTAAAAAATTGGAGTCTTTAAATGAGGAACATATTATAGGTTCTGGCGGCTTTGGAACAGTATACAAGCTTGCAATGGATGATGGGAATGTGTTTGCTTTGAAAAGAATTGTAAAGACAAACGAAGGCCTAGATCGGCTCTTCGAGAGAGAGCTTGAGATTCTTGGGAGCATAAAGCATAGATTTTTGGTGAATTTGCGGGGATACTGCAATTCTCCTTCCTCAAAATTACTGATTTATGATTTCTTGCCAGGTGGTAGCTTAGACGAGGCACTTCATGGTGAGAATTTCCTGCACTGTCTTCTTTTCTCACTTGAACCTATTTCTTAGTTGCATGTTTTCTTTGCTTTGCAAGTTTGTATTGTTACTGTTATTTCTCGCTGGGGTATATGTTCAAGAATAATTGTGGCTACAGCTAGACATTAGCATCTAAGGCTTACTACCTAGTCTTGTATTTTCCACCTGGACAACACTAATTATGCCCATACTGAAACAGACATGCATATTCCAAGACTGTATCAGTGTGTATAGAGAACCATTATATGTGTGCGGCTAGGTAGGTATAGGATGAGATAGATCTTTCTTTATGCAGATCACCTTAGGCAGATATCATGGTATGCCTCACCCTAGCAAGTGCTAGCTTGGGATGAGTTCATTTAAGAAGTGGTGGTGTGGCAAAAAAATGCTTATTATTTGTTAATTAACAATAATTGTTGTTTCTTCTCAAAACAAGAGGTGGTCTGGCCGTTTTTGTCCAAGTTGCAAAATTAACCATTAAAGTTAATACTTGATATATTTTTAAATGTTACTCACAAGGCTAACTTTTGTTCAAAAACCTGGTCAAGACTCTACATGACAACGAGCTCTTCAGCTGGACCGCCTTAGGAGCTAGAAGATGATTTGGTTGGTCATATTATAGAAAGAAACTGTTGGATTTGTAAGTGGAAGATCTTCACCTAACTATCTGGTAATAGTTTTATTTAAAAGTGTCAGGTAGAGGATGATTGGTGGATAATAATGAGCTGCTTAAGCATTTAAAAAGATGAGCTAAAAAATCTGTATCAATATTATTTACAGCTGGGTGTTTTTGCTACCATTACTACTTCCAATAGCACCAGTACCGGCCTTTTACTTAGCCCATACCTGCGTTCTAACCCGTTGTTAGACAATATCGGATAACCAACATTTTTCCATAGCTGTCCACTTATTGTCTATGGAATGCCTTGTATAAACTCAACAAGCAGCAATATTTCGTGGCATCCTTAGTAGGGTTTTGATCAAGGGAATAAAACAGTTTTTTCTCGATAAATGTGCTTTATATTTCCGTACTTTCAATTATGAATCACTTTTTGTTAGTCTATATTTTTCTGTATTGCCCTGACTGATTAGTTTTACATTTCAAAGTTGAGGATTTAACTACCGATGGACAAGTGTTTTTAGCATGTAGGCCTATACCTCTCAAACCACTTTTCTTTTTTGAGAAGAGTGGAAATCTTGAATATTGCAATTCATCTACTTTTAAGTCAGTTACTTCATCACGACTTTATAAGGAACGAAAATTTGACTTCGTCCCAAACTTTGAGCTTTGAAAATTAGAATTAATTTGAAGAGTTCGAGAAATTCGAAAGAACTTTCGTAATAATTTACCAAGTTAGAAAAATTAAAAAAAAAATACTATATAAGTGCTAAAATATGGACAAATTTTATTAAAAAATTTCAAAAACAAACATAATAAAAATAAGCATGTATTTTTAACATTAGCAGTGTTTTATGCACATCGCATGTGTTAACTTAAAACTGTTAGAAAAAAGAAAGAAACAAAAAAAAAAATTTATTGTCAAACCCTAATGGTCTTGCAAACATAAACCTTGGTTTTCTTTTCTCTTTCTTTTCTCAATGTCTCTTCTTTTAAGCTTTTAGCTTATTTTTCTCTTATTACTCTTCTCTATATCGTCTCTTCTTCTAAGTTATAGTTTGTTCTTCTTTCTCTTTGTGCACCACATAAATTCTTTCATTAAAAATGCTTTTTTTCA
The DNA here is from genome assembly GCA_030144865.1 of Tinospora cordifolia. NCBI lineage: Eukaryota > Viridiplantae > Streptophyta > Magnoliopsida > Ranunculales > Menispermaceae > Tinospora > Tinospora cordifolia. The sequence continues at coordinate 22,394 of JAJIYU010003168.1, read as the reverse complement.
CGGCTTTTATACAATTTTTTTCTACAAAAATTTTCAAAACTTCAATTTTAAGTGAACTTCGCTGATTTTTCGAAGATTTCGACGAAAGTTTGTAATTTTATAATTACAGGCGAACTTCGTTTTGATTGTCCAAATTACCTAATTAATTCGGCTAATTTCAACAAACTTCGGCTAATTTTCATACTATGTTTGGATGCAATAAACAGAAAGATCTGAGCAACTAGACTGGGACACACGCTTGAATATCATCATGGGAGCTGCGAAAGGACTAGCTTACCTACATCATGATTGTTCCCCTCGAATCATACATCGTGATATCAAATCTAGTAACATTTTGCTTGATGGTAATCTTGAGGCTCGTGTATCTGACTTTGGACTTGCCAAGTTATTGGAGGATGAAGAATCTCATATCACTACCATTGTTGCTGGAACATTTGGTTATCTTGCTCCAGGTATAAATATCTGTGGGAAGTTTTGGCCAGTATGTTAAAATATCTGGACTCCTTTCACCTGAATCTCTAACTCTTGCACATGAAATGATGTTGTACTACTAATGATATTGGATGAGTTCTTGCTAAACATTAACCGGATAGCATAAATGCACAGTTTTCATCCACATATTCTTTATTCCTGGAAAGAATTGAAGATATCATGATAGTCCGGAAAAGGAAAAAGTAGGTACTTTCTAGCAGTAAAATAGATCAGAATTGGCACTTGAGACCTGCATTTGTTATCTGGATACCAATTATTAGGATTTTTACGTAGTGCAATAGATGGTGCGGAAACAGCATTCTGGCTGGGTAGTTGCACAGAGATATTGTTTATGTGTTTGCATAAGCAATGTAGTATTTCTATAGTTCATTCTGCTAAAGAACTATCATTTTGTTAGTTCACATAGAATTGGAAAAAGTTATTATGCTGATCAATTCTGTGAACTTGGATTTTCAGAGTACATGCAAAGTGGTAGAGCCACAGAAAAAACTGATGTTTATAGTTTTGGGGTTCTCGTGCTTGAATTATTAAGTGGGAAGCGGCCCACAGATGCATCATTCATTGAGAAAGGCCTGAACATCGTTGGTTGGGTAAGTCTCCTCATCAAATATTGGATTCAAATGTTCAATAAACTCATTTGAGTACATTACATCATCAGAATCTGTTCCTCTGCTAAATTGTCAAAAGGCTATTCTTTATGAGATTGGTTTAGAGGGGATTGGACAGCTATTTTGTATAGTTCTTGATGAGTTAATGACTACTCTGGGGTTTGTAATTCCTTTGTACAGCTTTTTCCACTGATTTTTACAAATATTCTGTTTGTTTTTTTGTCAGAAAAAAAGGCTTTTCCTTGATTATCTCTCACAAAATTAGGATGCTTATCTTTTTTTGTTATGGTATGTGAAGATATTTCCTTTTGGGGGAGAAGGGATGGCTCCTTCTTTCTCCATACTGTTTATCGGAGATTATTATTAGAGACCTGAGAACTACTCCATGGTGTATCTGTTTCTCTACAAATTATAGTTATTAGCAGTTTAGTCCGAATTTCTCCATAAATTATAGATCTTTGTTTTCATTATAACTTTCAGTTCTGTTTCAATCCTTTGGATGCATGATATTGTGTATTGTACTCTGGATCTGATATTTGATGTAGTGCCTTGATCACACTGATGATACAAAATGTCTCACTGGCAGATAATAGTGGATTAGCAATGCTTGGAGATTTATAAGCAGAAACTCTGAAAATTATAAAAGAAAAGCATAATGGAAATGAAATAGAAGTTTAGATGTCATTACACATTCAATCGACAATTCTCACATTCTCAAATATTATTGGAGTGCTAAAAGAGAGTGAGAAGAGGACAAGTCAACTCTCAAACAAAGGGGAAAGATTCTTAAACTTTATTTCATCTTCTCCCAAACTATTTAGTCAATTTGAGAGGCGGAAACCAACCAAAAATCTCCCACTAGCTAGCTAGAAAGAAGTTCAGGGAATTCTTCAAGGAGTTCTGACAGAATCTCATGACAATATGCAAGAAAATCTTGCATGAACTTTTTTGGTAGAAAACATTTCAGAGAGGTATAAAGAGGACTTCCCAACATTTTCTTTCATTTTGCATGTTCTTTTCTTACGATTTACCAATGCATAAAATCAATACCAAGAGTGGGTTGGATGCTAAGTTTGGGCAATTGCATAATATATGTGATTTTTTCCTAGCCAAAGCTGTGATTAAAGGCTCAATTGGAGCTCCTTGGAAGCCTCAATCATCTGTAAAGTGTATATGCCTTCCATTTTAGCATCAAGTATCCTTTCTGCTCCCGGGAAAAAAAAAAAAAAAAAAGAAAGAAAAACCAAAAACATTTTGAAAAATCATCCTCTAAAATATACATTCAACTAGAAAGGTATAGCTTAGCTAGTATTTAATGTAAATTGTCCTGGCAACGTTGTCTAAAAGACCGAATGTTTGACATGACCGATGACATAGAACCAACAATATGAATAATAAATAGGTTTCACATGAAGGACATTCACCATGTTAATTTGTTTGGGCCCAAAAAAAGTTCATTAACCAAAACCATCGACAGAGGTCCAAAATCATACAACTCCTTAAGACCATTCTTTTCTTTTGCTCCAATCAAGAAATGCTGTTGAAATCTCAGACAACTATTAGAAACCATCCAGCGGTAGGTATTCAAGTTTTGTACTTTTGAACTTTTGGGATGATTTGTATTCTGAGATGAATGTTTTGTGGACATTGTAATTAACATGACACTTGTTTTAATCATTTTATGCATTTCTAACATTTATCATAGAATATTGTTTAGTTATACATGATTATGTATATTAACTATGCAGGGACCTATTAATAATTAACTAATTATCTAGGGACTTATAAATAAATATTTCTTTATTGCTTAGGCCACGTCTAGACTTTGCTTAGGCTATGCCTGCCTCACCTAGACTGCACGAATCACTAGGTATCACCCTGGTGCGTGGACAACATTAAGGATGAATAGAAGTTTATAGATTGGCTGGAAAAGAAAAAGTGCTCCTAATAGAGATGGGGAATAATGCGTGGGCATATTTTTCCCTTTAAACGATTATGGATGCATTATGTTTCCCTTTAAACGAATATAGATGCATGAAGTTGAAACACATTTGAATTTTCTGAGTGGATTTATACCCTTGGAGGCAGTGTGTTAAGGTTAATGTGTCATCTCCAAGACAGGGTATGTGAAACAGTAATTAATATCTTTAAGTTTAGGGCATGTGACTATTGGGAGGTTTAGAAGAGTTGCAATATAACTTGAGATTCTAAATATTTATTAATGAACTTAAGAAAGCTATCTCTGTATTGGTATGGCATGGGACAGCAAAATTATTTAGAGTAATACCAATGAAGATGAGCAATTTGCTATATGTTGTCATTGCTCTACATTATTCATGATGTTTCAAGTTGATGTACTTAGGATTTGTAATACTAGATGTTTATTTTCTTTTTTGGCATTTATTTTGGAATATTCTCAAATTCAGACTGCAAAACTTAAAGTCTTGCATCTAATATTAACAAACCCTAGATGATGAAAATTAAAATTAAAAATAAAACACCGAGATGAAGTGGGAAGGATGAGGAGGTTTGAGTAAGCGCATGTGAGTCTTATGTTTTGGTTGCATGGTGATGCATATTACATAGTTGTGCCATTAGTTTGTTCTACACTGATGAATGAATCAAACTGCTGTACTTCAAGTAAAAAAGGTTCTAGTTACTGTATGTTAGCTTGGATCTTGACCATATGTTTCTCTTTGCAGTTAAATTTTCTAGTTGCGGAGAATCGGCAAAGGGAGATGGTAGATCCACATTGTGAGGGAGTGCAGGCAGAGAGCTTAGACACCTTGCTCTCAGTTGCAATCCAGTGTGTGTCATCAAATCCAGAAGATCGGCCAACCATGCACAGGGTCGTCCAGGTGTTAGAATCCGAGGTCATGACCCCCTGCCCAAGTGACTTCTACGACTCCAACTCAGATTGATGTCTTCAGTGCTAACATGTAGGCCAGCTCAAGTTCTCTTCCTTGCACAACTGAATTTTTTCAAAAGAATGGAAGAACAATGACTCAGTACTGCAGAGTGGTGCAAGATCTGCTGGTTTAAGTTTTGTTCTGCTTTCTTTCATCCTTTTTGTGGAGTTGCTTGAAGATTCAGAAACCTGTCTATTCACCAGCCATCAAATCTGAGCAAAGTCACGAATTGAGAGGAGAATCAAGGTCATGATTCTCGGCTTTTCTTCTTGTCCTTGATTGCATAGGGTGTCCATGCAAAAAGAAAAAAAGAAAAAAAGGTTTCCACGTGTATTTTCATTTTTATCTTATCTTCCTTCTGCTTTCTTAAGCATTCATTTACTGTTTACTCGAATTGCATGTATATGGCTCATGGAAATTGCAATTCTGTGCCACATCTTTTACGTGTTTTGTATGCCATTTTTTGTAAAATGATTATTTACCTCCATTGATGTTCCAGTTTGTGAACGTGTAAATCTCGTTTTGCACATTCTGTATGCTCGGTTCTGTAGGCCGTGTATTTTCCAGTTTTCTAAGATTTAGTTTCTCTAGAACCCCAATCACTTGTTAAAAAAAAATCGGAATCAATTCGAAAAAAGTTTAATTTGATATAGAGGAATTTTTGTTAAAATTCAAGGAAATGATTTATTTTGAAGGTCTAAAATATCTAATACAGTAAATGAAGAGATAGTTGGACTCGAGGTCAAACAGGAATTGGAATACATTGATGCAACTTGTATATTAACGTCAAGTGTTAAACTTGGTAACAAAAACTTGATGAGCCACCGAAGGTCCTTTTGACCAGAAAACACTGGACCTCTGTAATAACCTTACTTAGAAATCATGTTGGTCATGACATCTAATAAGACATTAGAAATTGGATCTTCCGCTCCATGCAGTCTCCTCTCTAATAGTCATGAGAATTTTCACCGCTAATTTGCATCAGAAGGGTAAATTCATTTCTTGTAGAACAAGCACAGATTTGCAAGGAGATTGAAAATGCATGCGACTGATCGATTCTGTCCCTCACAATTAAGCTCAACCTGGCATACCAAGGAGCTCTTTTTCTCCTCTTAAGGTCTTACAATGTGAGCCAGGTTGATATAAACGATAGTACCGTAAAATTCACCGCAAAACAAATTTTCTTTTGTTTTGTTTTGCTTTTGCACCTTTTTTTGTTTTTTTTTTTTTTTTTTTGTTAAAAGATCAATTGAAGTTGTACCCCTCGTGGTTGAAGTCCTTACGTTCACCTTGACTGTGATTGTGACACAAAGCTTGAAACTACTGATGAGATATACTGGTACGCATCATTGATACAACTACGACCAGGTTTCTTCATATTGGCAATCAGCCAATTATAGTCCTCCAGGGCAGCATTGGTCAGTGGCTTTAGAAATTCACACTTTGCTAAGATTTCGGGTGGGGGAGCTCCTGCAATGAGATTCGTATCCAGTTTTGCCCTACCCTTTACCAACTCTTGATCTCCATTGAACAAATTGGTGTCAAGAGCAAATGGAATTGCCCCAGGTATAACTTCCTGTTTAAAAGGCAATGCTCTTGCCGCTTGCAGGCAGAATCCTATCCATTGGTGGATTAGTGGAGATGGACCTCGGGCTCGTCCACCAATAGAACTTGTACCAAATTTAGAGACAGCAGGAACAGCCTGAAAAGAGACAACAAATAAAATTTAACAAACCATGGAGAGCATATGTCTCACATTGCAGCTGTAAGTGAGCATGTTGGGAGTTAAGCTGCAACAACTACATTAACCTTATTATCAATCTTCTCAAGTCCTCCTAAAGCCTCTCGTTCATGGAAGATCAGTCATTCGTCAAAAGCCCACGAGAATAAGCCAACTTCTGAAAAGCTTTTATTTTAATTTTTTTCTGAGTGATGCTACTATTATGATTATTGTTATTATTCTTGTCAACTGCTTAATAGAAACTAATGTTCATTGAGTTTGAAACATATCGAATTTTTTGCACTATATTAACAAGAGACAAATCTTAACAAGGCCAGTAAAATCCTTACTAGAGTTATCCCTAGAAAGCTATTGCTCTAAATTTTTTTGGTTTTAAGATCCTTAAAGGTTATGAGTAAGACAAACAGAGTGAATAATAGCGTTCAGACCATACCCATAAATCTGCCCAAAGACTAGTTCCAGATTTGGGAACAACTACAGCCACATTTGACATGCGCTTAGCAGCAGGAATAATATCACTGCTCCATCCAACACAAACCCACACATCTCCTACTGCAAATGCCTTCAGGTACTGGACACTGTCAAACAGGCGAACCTGGAAATACAATTGAACACATGCATACTTATTGTCTATTAATAATAATTCTAAACTCCAAAGAAAGGGTAAGAATAAAAGAACACCATGCGTGGAGCTGGCTATTAAAATTCACAAACTTCTCTTCTTTTACATTTTTCAGATCAATTTGTAAGATACCTTGGACTGATACCTGTTTCTGAAGCAAAATAAGATTCTGCAGGGCTGCTTTCTTTCCACCAGGAACATTTGCGTCAATGTCCACAGTGTTGTATGAGGCCCCCACGTACTTTAAAACTGCCCCAACAACCTCTCTTGGAGAATCAACCATTGAAATCTTCCCAGCAAGCTCAGGTCTCCATAAATCTCCCCAATCCTGCTAATGTTGGCCCCATAATACTTGTCAGAAAGTTTTCAACAAATATCAACGGACCTACAATGTGCATTTTATGTCACATTATATCTGAGAATTACTCATAAGAGCCAAACACGATCTCAGGATTCTTTCAACAACTCAATGCTATTATAAAGGGTTTCAGCTCTTTCAAATTAACAAAACAAAAACATGTGAAGTATGTGACATCAATGTTGTTATCATGTACGAAAATGAATCATTCTAGAGTGTCTTCATTTTTATTGATTCCATCCTCAAATTTAACTTCAGCATCAGCCATGATTCTATTAATTGGAAAGAACCATATTTCTTGCAGGTTACATGCATTTTAAAACACAATTTGTCAGCTACCAATTTTCCCTCCATGAAGAGAGTCATGAATTCCGTATCTGCAAGAAATATGGGAGTAACATCTTAAAACATACTTTTAAGGTCTCTTGCTCTCCATGAAGACAGCCATGTTCACTTGATTCTTATTTTTCTTCCTTAAAAAGAACCATTTCCACACACACACACTCACCAAGAAACATTTAACATTATTCATGAAAGAAGCATGAAGACATTAAAGAGTACGAGGTATCCTCTGGGCCAAACAGCAACAAGAAAAGGACTCCTTTGACAAAGAAGATGCTACATTGCATTCGCCCTATTTCTAACCCAAAAATTAAAGGAAATACTCAACTAACCAAAGAGCAGCAGTCACAAAAAGAATAAATTATCCAAATTAGATGAATATGATATGTGCAAAGAATGATGATCATTCATCTGATCATGATTGTCAAATTGTGGAGAACGATTCCAAAATTTTAGTAGTGCATTACCTCTATAGGAGCCATGTTATGCTTTTTAAACTTATTCTTTTTGTAGGCTATCACCATGCTTCCCCAACGATAAGGTGCTGCCCATATTTGACCATTGGAATCTAACTCCCCACTGCTGTTCCTGCGTAAATAAACCTGAGCAAGTTTTAGCAAACAAAATCTTACCCTATCTCTTTCTCTTTTAGATTTGAAATCATCATATTTTGCAGGAACCAAATTATAGTTTTATATCACCATGATCGATATGTAATGCAACTTCCAATACTTTCTCATCCTCATAACCCTACTTTTACATATGCAATAAGTTAAGGCACTAAGTGTGATACATGGTGTAGCTCCTTAGTACATCAAATGGATTTTTTTTTATACAACAAATCCTATCTATGCAGTTCCAAACTAAGGTTGATCAACAAGAATTCTGCACCAACTAAGTATTTGATGCAAAAAGTTCTCTTAATTATATATTGCTCTATTTTTTATCATCAAATCTAGACAGTTTGAATTGTTAGTCACACAATCAGGTAGGATTTTCACTCAGAAATATATATAAGTTTATCCCTGTTAGTAGATGATCAACTATGCCAATAAAGCTCTTTAGCAAATCTCAACCAAATGGGTCAGTTATCTCACATGTCAAAGACTAAGTTAGAGATTTAACCTATATTTATAGTAAATATGGTTCATTAGGAGTTATTATGATGAATGCACCTATGTAATGGGTTCATGTTTTAATAGGTTGATGAATGTATTAGGAATTAATAATATACATATATGTACCTAGTGGTGTATGATCCATGAACTTACAAATTAATGTATGTTTAGATTTACGTATGTATTTAATAGGTAGACTCCTATAAATGCCTCTTGTATTTTTCATTTCATCATCAAGCAAATTGCACAAGTTCTAGTGCAAAATTCGAGTTCTTCATCTCCTTCTTGAATATTTTTGTGCTCACTACATTTCCAACATCACAAAGATAAATTGAAATGAAATAAAATGATTGACTCTGTTTCTTGATTCTCATATTCATTAGTTAATTTACAACTATTTGTTTATTTTTGCATTTGCTTACTAATCATAATGTGTTTTAGTAATGAAGAAGAATAATTTCCAGCATTTGTCACATCTTTTGAATAAACAGCGGCAATACCATCAAAGAAATGGGGGAAAAAAAGAGACCAATGCATGAATAAAGTGAATACATACGCATGTGTTAGAATTCTACCTTCCATTTTTCACTTAAACCTGTAAACCAATCATGTTGTTCTGCATCGTGTATGGGTTCAATTAAACCATTTTTAATTCCCAAACTGAGCCAAGAGTCACCGAATGTAACAATATCAGCTGCCATGGCTGACTTTGGCTGAAGGTTGCCTTTGCTGGAGGATGAAAATAGATCAGAGAAAATTTCATTGATGCTGCCACGAAATTCAGATTGCAATTTCACTCTCCTTCCTTGTGATTGCAAAAAACTCTACATTACATGAAATCAATTATCAGAAGTTCTAGAAACACTAAAAGTGAATATTATACAAGTCACAAGCAAACCAAAAGCCTAGGATGTGCAAAATAAAGAAATCAGATACAAGAATGCATCAAAAGAATTTTCATCAACTCACACAAATGAAATATTTGTACATACAACAAGATCTCCCCAAATTTATCGCATAATTACAAAATTATAAAATGGACAATTTCACACTTGAATAAAAAAAAAATACGACAATTCTTACTTGAACATCCATTAAAAGAGAAATAATCAAGCAAAAAACCTTTGTCCATGAAGGAGGAATTGAGCCACGAAGAGCGACAACTCTTAGAGGAACCGTTAATGCGTACGTTTTAGACTTCCAGCTCTCTAAAGCAGCTCTCAACTCCTCATCTTCTTCCATGTCCTCCACAATATCAGAAGTTCCAGTGTTGTGATTCTCCACATTCACTGAAATTTCTCAATTACATAAATCAAACCAAGCCAAGAATCCGTCATCAACCACCAATTATTCACAAAGCAGATCACTCATCAAAAAAAGAAATTGCAAAATTCCATCAACTTCTTTTCAGCTCATGCTTGTACATGCTTATCACAAAAGATATTGTTATCAAAACTATCAACTTAGGTTGTTTACTGAGAATTAAAGCATAAACTCATGTTTTTTTCCAAAAAAAAAAAATCAAAATCAATAAATTAGAATTTCAAAATATAAATGATAAAAAACTTGAAACAAGACTATTAAGAACCTGAATTGAGCTCAACGGTATGGCCATCATCTCCAACCCTCACTTCCTCAACTATCTGACACGTCGGAACCGAGACGTTGGGAAGAGCCTTGCCGGAAACCGCCAAGCACGCTCGAGCGCCGACACCGACAAAGAAAATCGCTGATGTGGTAAGCTTAATTAGCACCGAGTGCAGCTTCACGCCTTCCGGACGCTGCCGAGAGCTGCCGGAAAGTTGCGCCGTTGTCAGAACGGCAGTATTAGTAGTAGTAGTAGTAGTAGTAGCAGCAGCAGCAGCAGCAGAACAAAGAGTACTAGAAGTATACGATCCAAGACTGCTCTGTTTTCGAAACAACGGCAAAGAATTGCGTTTAGGGCTTCTGAAGTTGTACAGCGAACGATCGAGAAGAGCGTTTGGCGACGATAACGCCATTGATACGATTCACGACACAGGAAGATCAATAGCAATACCGGACCAAAAATGATAGCTAACTTCGCCTTTAATGGGCTTTTAACATCATCGCTGCCTTACGGCCCACAACAGGGAACAATTGCAAGTTTCTGTTTTTTACAATGTGATGTAACTTTATTAATTTAACAATTTGTTTTTTTTTTTTTTCAAACAACAATTTGTTAAAATAACTTAAATAATTTAATCATTTCTTGATTAGCTTTTCATAATTTTTTATTATGTTAAAATTAAATATTTTATTCTTAATAAAAAAATTTAAAATTTTAATAGAAGGTAAATTTTGTCTATTTATTAAAAAAAATTATTTATTTTGAGTTATAACGAATAAGTCGTAATTTTGTGAATTATATTTGATAAGTTATAACAAATATAATTAAAATTATTATTTATAATAAATTTTGATGATTATTTTTTTAAAATAGTTGTGTTATGAGTTGAGATCTTTTTTTGCGAGCTCATACACACAAAATGTAAATACTTTAAAAGTTGATATAATTAAAATTTTTTAAGATAATGAAATATTTTTTATTATTTGTTCTTTTATTTGGCTTTTGTTTGATGGGTCCTTGGACCAATTTTTTTATATTTCAAGACTAATCATTACCCAGACTTTTTATATGATTTATACATAATATATTTCTCAAATTTAAAACAACTGATGTACTAACTTTTTTACAGAGGTAGAGATATTATCGTAAGAGGGACACATATGTTGAGAGCAAAATCTCATCTAATGTAAGTCCTACTCTAATTCAGTTGCCAATGTTTGAATTTCTGAAATAAAAAATTGAAAAAATATTTTAGATGGTATAAAATTAATAAATAAAAAGTTGGAGGTCCACCAAGCAATTTGGCGGGCTTAGAATACATTCACGTGCGGTGCACGAGCTCCTTTTCCATGGCTTAATCAGGATAACCTCGTTCGCCGTCTTGACCAGAGTAATTGAAGAATAACGCGAACCAGAGGAAGGAAGAAGAAGAAGATTAGGGTTTTGTACGTTTTTTTTTCTAATTTTTTATTTTAGTATCTAGGATTTCTGTGTGGGGTTTATGTTTTGGAGCGATTTGGCTTGGGGTGATTGGTAGATTAGAGGGATGGACGAAGAGAGGAGAGTGCATCCTGATTGTATAAACGCGTCGAATCCGTATCACGAGTGTGTTGAATATTGTTTTTTGAAGATTGCTGAAGCCAAGGATCGCGTTAATAAAGGTTTGGGATCCAAATTCGTGCTTTTTGGAACAGCTTAGTTGCTTTTAAGTCGATGTTTCCTTGTTTGTTTTTTGAAGATTGTTTGATCCAGTTCTATTGTTTTCCTTGTTTGTTTTATAAGATCATAGATTTGTAGATGAATTGTTAAAATCTGTAAGGTTATTACTGATATCTATGGTTTGTTGTGTTTTCATTATTTTTCTAGCGTTGATGTTGAGAGAAACTGGCATTGCGACGTTTTCTAGATCATTAAAAAAAAATCAAGTGTGTTATTAGATCATGTTTCTTCGAGTTTTCTTTCTAATTAGTTCAAACAATTTATGATCATATCAAGTTTTCATTCGATTAATCGTGTAGTGCATCAAGGTATACAAATTGCGGAGAGATATTTGTTTCTGCCTATTAGAAAATTTCCATGTTTCATTCTTTTTTAATAGATTGCTAGGATTAGCAATTTAAATTCTGAGAGGCGTCAGCTATGTATGGGCAGAGGTTTTGTGGGAAATCTTGATAATGATATTGTTTATTTGATTACTGATTTCAGAATGTAAAGTTAGCAATGTTGTTGCTAGTGTGTCCAACTCAGAGGATAATGGCTATGATGGCCAGAGAACAGATGAAGAACATGCCAAGGACATTGATGATAAAAATCCTACTGAGGAAATTACAGAGACAGATTATGCGAAGTTTACGGGACGGAAGAAAAAGTTGTTTGAGCTAAGGCTTAAATTGGTAAATTTACATTTTTAATTTACTATCTATCCGCACTTCTGATTTGGGTTTTTATGATGTTTTTCTAAATAAGAATATGATGATGTGCTTGCAGAATGAGGCAAAAAAGGCTAATGAAATTGCGGTAAATTCTGAGAAAAAAAGAATGGAAGCTCCCACAGAGTCAAGGGGTATTTCAAAACAAAAATGGCTGGAGGAGAGGAAGAAAAAAATTGGAAAGCTACTAGATGCTAACGGTTTGGATATGAAAAATGCATACATGCTTGACACACAAGAGGCAGCCGAGGCAAAGTACAAAAAGTGGGAAAAGGATCCTGCCCCATTTGGTTGGGATGGTAAGAATGAACATTTTGAACTTTTTCTATCTCTATGGTTTTTCTCTTTGCATAGGCCTGTCTTGTCTAATTTTATCTTAGATTCAGCTTATCACCAAGCCTTTATCACACATAAATAATGGATGAATCGACACTTACGTTGAGTTGGCGGCAAACTAAATTAATAGGTGACCCATTTGGGTGAATAACAACTAGGTTACAAGATGTGTTTACTTGAGGCATATTGAGCCATCCTGCCCTGGTCCAAAATGATAATGTAATTTACTTGCTTTTGGTAGTAAATGAATAAGTGACCTGATTTGGGAAAATAAAAACTACGATACAAATTTAACAGATAGACAACTTGTTATGGTCAATAAACACTATGCCACAAAGTGTACTTAATGGAGGCATATTGAGAGCCATCTGGCCCTGGTTTGAAATGATTTGTCATGTAATTTCATGCATTTGGTATTTCTTTCCTCTGCCATTTATGAATACGTGGATTCTGTTCCTTTTTGAGTTTCTCCAATGCTGCTAGTATTTCTGTTCCATTCACATCTAAGCAATTTTTTCCTTGTGGCCAGCCATATTGAACTCTGATTTGTGTCACTCTCGAAAATTAACAGTTCATACGTAGAAGTGTCTTGCACATGCATTATGTTTGGATAAATCATATAATCTTTGGGTCTGAATTAATCAGATCTTGAGTTTAGCAAAGAGGCTGACATGGCATTCTATTCAGGTCTGAATTTGGTGAAATGGAAATGTTAGCTATGGTACTTGTTATTTCCTCTGGGGTACCTAAGTGGGAATAATCTTTGTTGTGCTGTATATGAATTGCACATATGGCCTTGAACAGCTTCATCTGCCAAACAGTGTTTGTGTCACACCAGATGCGTGCCTTTGCAAAAACTGTTACTTAACCGCATGTAAAGACCATCAGTGCACATCATCGCAAACTACTTGATGCTAGAAATCCCTCTGCTTGTTATTTAATTGATAGTCCATCTTTTTTTTTTTTTTTTTAACTTCTTTTTGTGTTAAAATACCCTTTTATTTTTAAGGAGCTCAAGTGTGAAGCAGAGAAAAGCATTATTTAGATTTTCTATAATGTATACCGGTAAATGATTTGTTTGAGACAAATAGTACACTCATTCTTTAAAAATTTATTTGCATCAGTTTTTAACCAGAAAACACTTTACAACGCCCACAAGAAGCGAATAAAGAAAATAGGATGTGATCTAGAGGAATATAATGAGATGAAAGAAGCTGATCCTGAGTTTTACCGTGATGCTTCAAGTCTTCAATATGGAAAGGTATGCCACTCTTAACTTTCTACATGCAGTTGACCTCAGTTATATATGCTTGAACTTTCATTCTCACCCGTCTCTCATTTTTGCAGACACCTAAAATCTCAGAGGAAAAGATTGACAGGATGGTGAAGGAGCTCCAGGACAGGGATGAAAAGAGGATGGCATTTAGCAGAAGAAGGAAGTTTTATGATGAGAAGAATGTTGACTCGATCAATGATCGCAATGAGCATTTCAACAAGAAGATTGAGAGAGCCTTCGGCAAATACACCATGGAGATCAAAAACAATCTCGAAAGAGGAACTGCTTTACCAGACTAAGATATCAATGATGTGGTATCATTCTTACATTGCACAAGACAACAACGTCTCTCAGAAGTCCCACAAACACCAAATGGGAATTTAATCTTTTGGTTGAGGCTGTGCTTGTTACTGCCTCTGCAATGTGTAATTAATAAGACTTGAATGAGATTTCTTGAAATGTGCTGTTCTCATGAATCTGTTTGGCTCGATAAACATACCCTTATATCGAATATTTTATGGCTGATTCCTTGCTGTACTTATATATCTATATATATATGTATATATATATATATATCCTACAGAACTTCATCAAATGGTAGATAAAAGAAAAATGACTGCTCAATTATTTATTTCCTAAAAATGCAATTTGGGATGGGTTGAGATTTAGCACAAATGCCGCCTTCACCCCGGAGTAAGAACACCACCACCACGATGAAGAAAGTGTAGTGTACGGCACAACCAGAGCCAGATTCTAATCTCTTGCCAACTAAAAATGATAACAACAATGAGCATAATACATCTCATCTCTGGCTTACAAGAGTTCTATTACAAGTCACAATTATGTTTCGTACCACAAAGACAAGATTCCACAACCGTTTTCCCCTTTTTTTCCCTTTTCCAAAAGTTCCATCTCAAGAACACAATTCTTCCTTCAGGTATCTTGCGGAGCCTCAAACCTTGTAGGAGTGTCAATGCCCATCATGCAGCAAAGGCCCGAAATTAGGATTATGAGAAGCACAATAGCCTGAACTCATCACAGAAAAAAGACACTAGTTAATAGTGAAAAGTGTTGTTGGAATGAGCATCAGTCGAAGTGTCGTTGGAATGCTCAAGGAAGCAGCACATCATCCTCTTTCAAGCCATTATCCAAGTGTCTCGATTTAATGTGTAATGCTCAATTACTGAAATTGCTTGTTTTGGTTATATCTATTTCCTAGTTGAGAGATCCAAGATATTGGCATCACTCGGGCAGCTCATCATATAATGTACACAGCCAATTACAAGCAACTTGATATTCACAAGAAACTTCCTACTGGATACATTTCAAATACTAATGAATGAAACCCGACATAAACAATTAAAGCAGGATAGACTAAGGGAGAAACTTACCACTAGAAGCCCTTCCAACATGGATGCTTTGATCTGGCAAACTCCATCACAGTAGGTGGACTTTTCTGAACCGTTCCCAAGCCTACCTTCTGTGAGGAACCTATCCAGCGTCCGATAAGCAGGGTACTGCATTGACCTGTATGGATCTGAAGCATACAGAAATGTGTATGATGCACCTGACTCCTCCACATAATTAATAAGCTCAGCTACCATCTCACCTGCATGCCCATTGAATCAACCGTAAATATTTCATTGTAGAGAGATTGCTCTTCAATAGTCAGACTAAAGTGCCTCTGTATGAAGGATTTTAGGTTACCACACCTTCCGACCAAATACTGTCAGTTTCTTCTGAAGAATCAGAACCTTCGTTGCAGAGAACAATCAAATCTGTTTGACCCTCTTGCCTTGTTTCCATCCTCGAAACCAAATAATCCTGTTACGGACAAAACATTCACCAAAGTTTCTCATAACTGAATAATCAAATAAATTATACTTTCCGGGTACATACATGAATTGATTGCATATCTGCTAGTTTCTGAAAATCTCCATTGATGGAACATGACCCAAGTACTGCAACATTCTTGAGTTCTAAGCTATGACCACAACTTTCTGAGAACCCAGAAATCAATGAATCTTCCATTTTGCCGTTCTCCTCTGACACAGCAACAAATGGAAATGCCATGGAAAAGTTGGAATTTGTAAAGGATGCCTGCTTAAGAGGGAAGACAGCTTTGATGAAGACTGTGAAGACCACAACTTTCTTGCAAAAAAACTAATATCAACAATAAACAGCTAGAATTACCTTGATTACGTGCAAAAGAGCTGGATCTCCATGTTTATTGCTGGAAAAATCTGAAGATTGCAACTGCAGATTGAGAAAGCATAGCTGTATTAATAGCATAGATCAAAAAAGACTAAAGACCCAAAGATTGAATCTTCAATCCAAATTCAAAAACATAATATTGCTTAATGAAATATTAGATACATAATGCTAAACATAAAAAGGAACTGAATGCAGTACCAAAACAGCCACCACAAGAAAAATTGTTGCATAAGCATGTCACTTTTTACATGACATACAAAAGAACATAATGCGACTAAAATGTAAAATTATACTCAATGTAGCATTTAAATATGAGAAAACAGACCTGATATCCATAGGCGAGAAACAGATGGCAAGCATTCACTTAGTTCTATTTCTATAACCTTCATGATCATGACAACTATGGAATATTGGGAAGGAACAAACAAACCGAGCATATAAGAAACACAAGCAAGAGGAGTAACATACAACATGTATACCATTCAAGACAAACTTTTTATCTTTCTAGGATAAATAAAGAATATTAATTAGCTATGGATAACACGATATGGATGCAAAAAGAACTTTTACGGCTCCTCACCTCTCTACCAACGAAGACAAGTGCAATATCAACAGGCTGATGAGATTTCTCCCCAGAGCACTAAGTAAGAAAACAAAATTAAAATAAAACAAGAACAAAATTATTAAGGCTGCTAGAAAAACCAAGTTAAACAATTGATAGCCCTTTCTACATTAGAAAAGTTGCCAAAGAGGAACATGTCTAATGAAATTTAAAGATTTCAGACATTCATAAGCACAAAGAAAACCAATACCAATAGTTTTGACCAGCCTCCTTCTGAAAGAACAAACTTAGCTAAATCTTTTGGTGGGATGGTTCGGTACTCCACATTCATCCCACTATAAGATCTGCAAGCAAGATAATAGTTAAAAAGTAAACCCCAGTGCCTCAAATAAATTTCATTACTTCAAGAAATAAAAAAAAGATTTGTAGTGAACAAAAAGTGAAGCTGAGAATTCAAATTGCTATACTTTCCAAGACATTAGGTTCTTAAAGAAAAGGTACAGGATCTTCTACTAAGATTATATAAAAACAATCAGCTATGATGTCTATACATTTTTAGGCAGTATATCAAAATCTCATTTCAAAGGCCTTCCCTCAATCACATTTCTGCTACAGTTAAGTACTTTAAAAATCAACCCAAATATTAAAGTGTTTACTACTATAAGTATGGTAAAGCATTCAGCAATATACATTAATAAAATTGGAACAAAATCATTAGGAGGGAGGGAGGGAGGGAGGGAGAGAGAGAACAAAAAGGAAAAAAGCACCCATACTCTAGATAAGAAGGAGACCAAATGAAAGCAGGGACAGTGGATGGCAAACTCAGACCAATCTGTATATGTGCTTCAATGAGCAAAAAGATAACCAGACTATTGATGAATCCCTTCATCTCTTCTTGAACCTACAAGAGAATACAATGATCGAAAGCTGCAAACAGTTAGATGTAAATAAAGGAATTACGAACAAGAAAACCAAATAACTACTTCTGTGGAAACAACCGAATCAAAATTAGACACCAAATCCAGAGATTATTGAATTTCTATGTCATAAATGGAGGAAAATATAATTGAAGTCAAACATTAGAATATCTAAAAAATTACTTTTGCACAAGTTGATAGCTATAGAATCAAGAATCAAAATAATGTGCCAAAACCAAATTAAATTAGCAAATGATTTGAACCTAAAGCAACTAAACCAGAGATGATAATGCATTTCCTCTCCCAACTGACTGAAGCAATCCTTCAAAGCTGAAAAAGAATCGGATGCAAGCTCTCTTTACAGAATAGCTCAATTCAAAGGAGTGACAGAATTCTTGAAGCAAAAAAAAAAAAAGAGGAATTTAGAAATTTCAAGGAGTACAAGAACACAATGGTCATTTGGAACATGTTTAATTTGATTATTCTATAATGAATCTCCAGTATGAGCTACATAAAATCGAGATTTAAATTTAGCTTGCATTTGGTTTATGATTCATATACGAAACCTAAAAACATGTCTCCAAATTTTACTTAGAAAACATTCATACAAGCACCTGCCCAATTCTAACAAGCTCCCTAGAAAAATGCTCACAATTGATTCTATTAACTTTTCTAGTACTAAGAGAAATTTTCTAGTACTAGTGATCGAAAAGCTTATGAGAAGTTCTCTACATACTCAGGTTTCAAATCGTATTTTCATTAGACTTTCACTACGTTCCAAATGTCTTCTAAGTCATATTTGGATTTTGGCAGTTGTATTGGTCCCAATAAGACATATGGATACAAACTATATATTTGAGATCTGCACAATGATACAAGTAGAACCATATACTTTGTACATGCTTCCACTTAAGATGGGTTAAAACCACATTGTTTTGGAAACACTATGAACGACCATTTATCACAAAAAATATATTGGTACGATTGTCACGCATAGGTTAAATATTAATTTTGTAGTGAAAAGGAGCACAAATAGCTTACCTATGCGTTGAATCTGTTGCAAGAAGCCCATAAGACCCCCCTTCTTTCTTCCTTTCTGTTTCCCCTATTTAACTTGTTTCTCGTTTTTTTGTTTTTTATTTTATTTTATTTTTCAATAAGTTAAGAAAGAAACAAACATGATGAGAGACGATGAACATGAGTTGTTATTTGATAACATGCTCTATAAGTTACTTAGTCAACTAACCTATCCATTCATAAATTATAAATCAATGCCCATCTCACATATCTATGGAGTTAGATATTATTTAATGCTCCAACCTTTTACTCCTTTACACTTTATTTGATCTATATATAACTCTATAGTTGCACCATCTTCTATCATTTCTTTATCTTGGTTTATATTATTCTATCTATTTACTATTCCACATCTAAATGACCAATTTGATTTAAGATAAATCATCTCCTTATTATACTTAACACAACTATTGGGGGTATTAGCTGATGAGAAATCCTTCGTTTGAAATACTATTTAAAAATTTGAGATATACTTGAAATATTAACGTCATAGTTATAGAATTGTTTTTAGGGGACTTTTCTTGTTTTAGGATCTGATATTTTAGATTAGTTCTAACTAATTCAGGAGAGATATTTTAGGAGTTTAATTTAAGATAAAATCTTCCTTTCTTTATTTTTAAGCGCTTATGTTTTAAATAAATACTTTAACCCACTTTTTTTTTTATAAAAAACAACAAATAGAACTAAGACTTTTTAGCTTATTTAAGGCTTTGCAACTCCTATGCAATAACATAGTACGAATTTTGAGTAGTTTTGGTGAGAGTTTTCATTTCAACTTGGTTCTTGTAAAGAATCTTGAGAACTTATCAAGCTAGTCTTGTGGCATTCAATCCATGCTTATTATTCAACAATTATTCGCAAATTCCTGAGTGTGTTCTCTTCTCTACCTCTAATTTGTTTTCTCTAATATTGGGTCAAGGTCTTGTTTTGTTTTGTTTTATTTTTGTTCTGTGTAGCCTTATTCAGCTTTCCTAGGGCAAAATTTTCTCAAATCTCAATTTTGATTGTAGGCTCCATTTCTTTGATTTGATGGTCACATCACTTTCAGTAGGTAGGTTCATAATTGAACTTGGCCATCATAGCTATAATTAATAACATGTACTTAATTAAAGTTGTCCACCCTCAAGGCTAGCTCACTTTGTAATTTCATGATGGAAGGCCTGGGACTAGGAAACTACATCTTCCCTATCACCACTTCAATTTGATAAGAAGTCACTATATATATATATATATATATATATATATATATATATATATATATATATATATATAGAGAGAGAGAGAGAGAGAGAGAGAGAGAGAAAGAGAGAGAGAGAGTGAGTGAGTGAGTGAGAGAGAGAGTGATGGAGAGAATTATTTAAACAAACTTAATTTCTTAATGAGCATCATAAGAGGGATCCCATTTGTGGAATGACTTTTGTTTCAAACAAAATCACAATCCACACTTTAATTTGATAGGAAGTCACTATATTTTTTATATTCATCTAACAAAAGAAGTCATGTAATTTAAACCTTGATAGAATTGAGTGAAGCAAACGAATTCAACTAGTCCTGTGTAATTTGGAGAAGTGATAGTTTAATTGACTTGGGTTTATCTAATAAAGGATTTTATTTACATCTACATGAATAACTAATAAATAGTCATATCTATCGTTTCACAAATTTAATGGATAATACTTTCGACACAAGCTTTCCTTGAGTTCTACTCTATCACAATTCTTTTAGTTAATGACGTATGGGCCCTACACTCAATCATTAATAAATTTAACCTACATATTGAAGAAAGCAGAGAATAGCCTCATGAGAGCATTCTAGTACCCATATATCATATTCCTAACACATATTGAAGCTTGTAATTCCAACACTTTTTCAACCAAATAGGATGTCATCTCCCATTTCTTTAGAAGATATAAAGTTCTTATTTAGTTATATAACTAAATCCATCACCAGAGTGCACTCCGGATAACATTAAGCCTATCCTGATCTATTAATCTTTATCAACCCTACGGTCATGCCGTGGCAAGTGTGGAACCTGCAACCTTGGGGTTCCAATTCTATCTCTTTCCCAATAAATTTTCAAAAAGATACTTCTACTAGGTTATAGTTTTAGGGACTTATTTTCAGCCTTAGCAGTAAGTATCCAATTATAAAGCAGAACTTATAGGCATGGAGCATACAAATACAGTCAAAAAATTTTATATAAAGATTAACAGCTATAAAGACGGAATGTTCATTTACAAACAGAACTTAAGGTTCTCCTGGTTGGCAGATCAGATGAAACAAGAAGAGCATAATATTTTTGATGCGCAAAATTAAATATGATCATTTGCCAAGGAATTTGTAACTTTTTGAAGAGGTAGCTCCAGGGAAGATTAGAATTGAGAAGTTTCATCAACATAAACGAGGAAATCCTCAACGAATTTCAACTACTTAATACATTTTCCAAAAGAAAAAAAGAAGAAAACAAAAACATATTCAAGCTGTTAACCGGCCTGAAAATACCACAAGCGAAAAGGGGAAAATACAAGCACATGGGATTTCTCTTCGGAACTTCAATCAATCAATGATTCGTGAGAAATAATTAAACAACAGAAACCAGAACAAATCAAATTTTCTATCATTAAGTGCGCCGATTATCCAACTTAAGATGACCAGGGATCCATTTTTCTCAGGACGCCGAAATCGCTGATCTGATTCAATGGAAAGGTATGATAGAAAACGAGAAAATACAAATGGCATTTCTTTGAAGAGACTTGAACAGAAATTGATAAGGAGAACCAGATAGGGCGAGATCGAGAAGAAAAACAAGCTAAAAGCGCATCCAACGGACTAAGAGAGATCCAAACAGAGAACGAAGTCGTGAGAAGAAGAAGAAGACCTGGAAGTGATGGATAAAAAGGTGCAGATCCTGGTGACGCCGATCCTGCTGCTGCTACGTTCAGGAATGGGAGTGCACGATCGTAGAGAACCCGAAGCTCGTGTCTGTGTGTAAAACAGACGGGCTTTATTTTATTTTATTTATTTTAACAAAGGAATATCTTTTAATATGGAGAATACATAATAATAATAATAATAATAATAATAATAA
Source organism: Tinospora cordifolia (assembly GCA_030144865.1). Taxonomy (NCBI): domain Eukaryota; kingdom Viridiplantae; phylum Streptophyta; class Magnoliopsida; order Ranunculales; family Menispermaceae; genus Tinospora; species Tinospora cordifolia. The sequence goes on along the minus strand of JAJIYU010003168.1, from coordinate 717 downwards.
TAATAATAATAATAATAATAACTCTTGTGAAAATTATTGAATTTGATTGCAATTTTTTTTTTTGACGAAGGATGATAAAAAAGAAAAAAAAAATTAAAAGATGATTTTATGGATCTATTGATTACTATATAGATAATTAAGCTATTCTTTCGAGAGTAAATGGGAAGAAAACCTTTTCCTTTTATAACTTTTTGAATAGTTTATATTATATTTTGATATATATATATATATATGTTAATGTTGTTGTTGCTATATATTAAACTTAATATCCTTTCACCCTTCCCCTCTTTTTATTTACCTCAAAATTTAAACTTATTTCTTTCTTATTTATCCAACTACCCAAATTTTAATTTTAAACCCCAATTATTTTATCTCAGTAGTCTCTTATTTCTCTTCTTATCTCCATTTTTTTAATGAAACTTATGAGTTTTTGAAGCATTCAAAGATGAAAAATATCTCATAAAGAAATTGTATTATTTTAGGTCTTGGAAGAATCAAAAGCGTAAACCACTTTTAACACGTGAAAGCTAGTTTTTGAGTATTTTAGGATTATATATATATTTATATGTCAAATTATAATATTCTGATGCCGAAGGAAAATAGAACGCTTGATGGTGGGAGGTGATGGTTTCTACTTAAATAGGAGCAAATGTAATTTTATTTTTGTTAAATACACACCCTACACATACAATCTTGAAATTCGTCTCACCAAGTGAA